>QMIH01001881.1:181306-197780 GCA_003987875.1 Clarias batrachus
TTATGAAATGCATGAGAATATTGAAATAAAACTCTGAATAAATATATGGAGTGAAAAGTCCGAATATATTGAATTGAACATCTGAATATATTGAATGAAAAGTGAATATATTACATGAAAACTCAGAATATATTGAATGAAATCTGACATCATCAAGGCTTGTGTTTTCAGCAGAAAGAGGGAGCTGCTGGGAATTTAATGGCACCCGATTTTAAGTAATTAAGACCTGATTAACACATTGGTGAGTGTGTGTATGGCCCAAAGGAGTGCTGCAAACTGAACTCAATGAACCGTAATACTGACGATGAAATTTTTTCAGGCTAAATGAAGGGGGGCTACTGTGAAGTGTGTTGGTTTCGTTATCTATTTTTTTTTTTTTTTTTTTATAATTTTTGTAGAAAGTTGCTTTCATTGGGTATGAGCCCGCAAATGCTTGTTTTCCAATTTTAGGGCTATAAAAGCAAAGGTTTTTAAACAATGCACCCCCAGAATTTACATTCGGTGCAATTATCCGTCGATTCAGGAAGTGCAGCTGCTCGAACCGCAGTACTACTTTGGGCCAAATACACACGTGTCAGTCTTGTCATTAGTCAGGATTCCTGCCACTAAATTTCCTTGCTGACTCTGAAATAATTGGCTGTAATATATCTGCGGTAATACACATCAGAACCACTAGATGGCAGATGCCSTTTGATGACGTCAGATTTCATTCCGTATATTCAGCCTCGTATTAGAAGCTACAGTAGATAGCGCTGTAGATCATGTTAGCCGTAAACAAAACAACAAAGATTCAATTTGGAATGACTTTTTTTTAGTTTTTTTTTTTTTTTAAGTGTGAGGAGACTAAGAAGGATATAACTTGAAAAATATACATTTCTTTTACATTTCACAGCATGTCTGTGTTGGATGTTTCAACCATGAGATGGTATATAGATTGAAGGTCATGTCTGAGTACTGTAGATAATGCTTTAAGCTATTTATCTGAAAGAACTTCACACACACCAACATATAACACAAATATATACAGTATGTTTAAATGTAATATCAAAAAACAGTAGGTTTTTTTTTTGGAAAAAATATCAATTGAAAATCCTAATTGAAAGCTAAGGACACTTCTCTTCACAAAKTTCTCACAAACAACAAACCTGTTTCTGGAAAGTTCTTTCACTAGGTGATGATTCCTGCTTATACCAGTTAATGTCAGCTGTGTACTGTATTTATTGCATCCGGACAATTCCTCTTTCTTGCTTTCTGTATGTTTTTCATTCTTTCACTCTGTCCTTACTCTTTCTTTGTCATTTTCTTTATTTATTTATCCCTATTTCCCTCCTTTATTTCCTTATCTCTTCTTGGTTTTCCATCCTTCTTTAACGCTTCCTTCCATGTCATTCTTTTTGCTTCACTGTTATTTCTTTCTTTCTTTCTTTTTTATTTATCTTCTTTCTTCCTTCTCCATCCTTCCTCTTTAATCCTTCTTTCCCTCCTTCGTTCCCTCTGTCCTTCCTCTTTCTTTCCATCTTTCATTCTTTATTTATTTCTATTGCCCTCTTTCATTCCCTCTCTGCTGCTTCTTTTTTTCTTTCATCATTTTTCTTTTTTATTAATTTCTCTCTTTTTTTCTTACTTTATTTTTTTCTTTCTTTCTCCCCATTCCTTATTTCCCCATCCTTCCTCTTTCTTTCTCTATTTATTTATTTATTTATTTATTTATTCGTTCATTCATTCCTCTTTCTTTTTTCTCTCCTCCTTTTTTCCCCTTGCTTCATCTTTCTTTCTTCTTTCTTTTCCTTCCTTCCATCTTCCCTCCTTCTTTCTCTCCATCCTTGCTCTTTCTCCCTTCTTTCCCTCCTTTTTTTCACTCTGTCCATCATCTTTCTTTCTGTCTTTATTTATTTATTCCTGTTTCTTCCCTTCGTTCCATCCCTGCTTCTTTCCTTAATTAACCTTTATTCCTTTCTTTCTTTCTCCTCATTCCTTCATACCCATAATATTTCTTTCTATATTTATTAATTTCTTTCTTTCTTTCTTTCTTTCTTTCTTTCTTCGCTCCTCCTTCTTTTTCCTTGCTTCTTCTTTCTTTCCTTTTCCTTCTCTTCTTTCTCGTCTTTCCATCTTTCCTCTTTCTTTCTCACTGTTCTTCCTTCACTTCCTTCAATATCCTGGAAGGGGTTTAACATCTGGCCTCTAGCCTCACCGCATCCAGGCGTGAAATGATCTGGATCTCTGTGTATCCTTTATTGCTAATGATTTCATCTTAAATTTCATAATAAATGAGCTCAGTAGACTGTATATACACACACATTAACCTCTTCATTAACCTCACTGCTTCCACTTTCACTGGGTTTAGGAAAGTGGAGCTCGTTTACATACGGGCACAAAACATCCCTGTGTAACAGACTTCAACAAGCAGTGTTCACCATGATCTGTAAAAAAACAGATGTAACACAATCGAAAAATTTAATAACTTCACTTTAGGCGAAGCTTCTGTTACAGAAGATCAATCAATGCCTTTCTGACCAATCGGAATAAAAAAAATTCAATATCATTGTGCTATAAAACAGATCAGATCAAACAGATATCATGCCTTCAACTTTTTATAAGTTTCTGTGTTCTGTAGGTCTGCGTTGTGAGTCTCAGGAAGCTTCTCTCTCATTTCCTTCATTTTTCCTAGAAGCACTGAAACAAGGGTGGCAGACACACACACATGCACACACAAGTGTGAGAGTGTTTGGTTTTGCCAGAGGCCTTACACAAGATAAAAACTCTGCCTGACTCTCGGAATGGAGAATGGAAATGGCTTGAAGGATGATGTCTTCTTTATCTTTCCTCTACTTCCTGAGGCTCTCACACCCAGCGGTCATCATTCTTCATCTTATCAACTTTCTTCCTTTTCTTTTCCTCTCCTTATTCGCTCTCTCACAGCCATTGACTGTGTGGAGAATGGAGACATTAGAAAATGTAGAAAGCGACCACTTAATCATACTTCAGGAAAATGACATCATCTATACCGCTTAATCCTGTATTCAGGGTCGCGGGGGGCCTGGAGTCTATCCCAGGGGACTTAGGGCACGAGGCGGGGTTCATCCTGAACAGGGTGCCAATAGATCGCAGGGCACACACACACACACACACACACACACATACACTCATTCACACACTACGGGCAATTTGGGAACACCAATTAGCCTAACCTGCATGTCTTTGGACTGTGGGAGGAAACCGGAACATTTATTCAAGTTCTCAAGTTTTTTTGTTTTTTTTTTACTCTCTCTCTCTATATATATACACACAGAGAGAGAGAGAGATTATATATGTGTGTGTAAAAAACCTAACGATTTGTCTAAGACTTACCCTAAAATGCATTTCAAATAAAATTCTACCATATTAAAACTATATTCTTATTTAATTATATTAAGAATAATTATAACCACTCCCATTCACTTTTATTTATTTATTGTTGGGAAAATCTTACATGGTCAGTTATAAATGATGATTATAACCTTAACATTCAGACATTACACAATGGTGCATAATGTATGAGGGGCGTTCAAGTCAAACCATAAATGTTGATTGTGCAGAGTAACTGAACACAGTCATGAGAGTAAAAACTCAATTTATTTGTCTATATAATTCCCTGCTACACTAATGCACTCATCCCAGTGTTTCACTAGGGCTTGATCGCCATAATCAAGCGCTACCTGCTTCATGTCTGAAACACCGGCCTCCCAGGAATTCCTTGAATGGCCCAGACATGTGGGAGTGCCTTCGAGTGAGGTCAGGACTGTACACTGAATGTTCACAGGAACGACTGCAGTGCGCTCCAGGATCATCATTCACAAGAGTACAGCATTATTTAAAATGTTTGCACCATCCAAATGTTTTACTGCAGCCAAGAGTCTCATCGCCGTACTGTGCTCAAAGTCTTCTGTAAATGTCAATCGGTTTTATGCCTTCATTTACCAGAAATTTCATCACAAGTTTGACTCAAATGGCCCCTGTATAAATTCACAAACAAAGGGGTAAAGCCTTTTCATTTACTTTTTGGCATCCACGTCCGATCTTTTGATGAATGTTTCTAAAGTGCATTATTCTGGACTTTTGTGGAAAGAAAAACCACAGTGCAACACCAAGACTGTGAGATGCGACACCCCGCCTGGATGTGATCTGCATTTAAGGCTGTTGTGATTTATTCCAGATCACTGACACATCCGCAACACATCGTCAGCGGTGATTGAGGAGGTGGATGTAAAATACAGTAGAGCGTGTCATGAAGGTGAATGAGGTGGATTATTTATTGTAGTTCTTTCCCCCCCAAAAAAATGCATTTGGCAGAGAAATGAAAAGCAGACAGACTGATCACACTATGCCCGATCATTAAAAGTAGAAATCATACTACACTTTTAGGAAGACAGCTGTCTTTAAGTGTGTTTGATATTGCAGCAAGCCACATCTGGCTTATTGTAGCATTTATAAGACCTTATAATGTGACATGTTGCTCAGTTTTTGTGGTGAGCTATTAAATAATATTCTATTTTTTAGGCATGAAAGAAAGAAAGAAATTAGGTGGTACGGGGACATAGTGGTTAGCATTGTCGCCTTGCACCTCAAGGTTCTGGGTTCAATTCCCACCTCAAGTCTGGGTGCATGGAGTTTGCATCTTCTCCCCTGTCCTTGGTGGGTTTTTCTTCCAGGTTCTCACAGTCCAAAGACATGCAGATTAGGCTAATTGGTGTTCAAAAATTACCTGTAGTGTGTGTGCCCTGTGATGGATCGGCACCCTGTCCATGGTGTACCCTCAGTCTCT
This sequence comes from Clarias batrachus, assembly GCA_003987875.1. Lineage (NCBI taxonomy): Eukaryota > Metazoa > Chordata > Actinopteri > Siluriformes > Clariidae > Clarias > Clarias batrachus. The sequence continues at coordinate 186,111 of QMIH01001881.1, forward strand.
CTTGGGATAGACTCCAGGCCCCTGTACACAGGTATAAAAGATGAATGAATTTATAACTTTACAACTTTATTATTTAATGAGCTTCACGCACACACACACACACATACCAAGGCAGCTTTTACCAATCCCACTTGAACTGTCTGCAGTGTTGGCCAAAAGTATTAAGACAATATACGCATGTATTATAGTTCTCTACGTGTGTAAAACTGGCTATGTGCCAATGATATTCAGCTTCTGGAGCTGTGACCTGGGTTACCTCCCTATAGAAGACTGTTGGACGATGGTGAAGGAGGCAGGAGGGGTGAAGAAACCATCTTCAGGAAGCAATAAAGCAAGCATGGACTGAGCGAGTGACACCAGACGGATCCGGCAGCTTTTGAAGAATAAAGGACTCTGTAGTAAATAACGATTGTTGTCTAACATCAAATAACAAATGGCTCTTATTATCTACGTAGATTGTTGTTATTTACCGAAATTGAGACTGTCATTAAAACATTGATGTTTACTTTCGTCAATACTTTTGGTCACCACTATACTGTAAGTGCATTGTCGCAAAATGGGTAGTGAAAGTTTTTTTGATTTGATGCCACTGTTTCACTTTTCCAGCAAATTAAAATGTTATACAAGAAGCTCCAACTAAGAAATATAGTTGATGAGCGGGCCCAAGCACTTGCGGAAACCCACCTAGCATGGGGAGAACATGCAAACACCATGCACACAGACCCCGAGGTGGGAATCGAACCCCGAACCTGGAGATACAAATCGACAATGGTAACCACTACCCCACCGTGCCTCCCACAGGGTTATACATTTGTTTTTATTCAACCTTGATGTTAAGCAGAAGCAGGAATACGTATACTGTATTTTTCGCCTGGTGAGCAGCAGCTCTACATGCACGAGACAGAAACAGTAAAGAAACAAGATAGAGATGTACGAATGAAGAATTGATAAAAGTCCTCATTTAGAGTTTCATAAAATGATCAATAAAAAGTCTTTGATGAATAATGGAATATAAATAGCTGTTGCTTCTCCATCCAGAGCTCTGGACTGTTTTTATAAATGTGTGTGTGCGTGTGTGCGTGTGTGTGTGAGAGAGTAGGAAACGAAGACACGGTTTCCACAGTTCAGAATGTCCTTTTTGGCCTCGACTTTCTTTCTTTTTATTTATTTATTTATTTATTTATTTTCTCTTTTTATTGCCCACTGTTGGCTTGTCTATTTTTGAAACATCTCCACAAGGGGAACAAGGTCGATTTCAAAGGAAGAATCAGCACTGGGATGATTTTTTTTTTCCCCATGTTGTTGTGGTTGATGCTTATCATTTATTTATATATTTGTCTGTTTTCTTGTTTTCTGTCTGAAGGAAGTCTTAGTGCTGGATTTATCTGTCTACTCTTCCTGAGAGACCGTGCTGGGTCAAGGCGTGTCTCTCGTCTCCGTGTTTCTGTGCGCGTGTACCGTTATGTACAGGGTAAACGAGTTTACATCCCAAAAAAAAAAAAAAAAATGACAGAAATGAAAATGAAAAGTCTAAATCTGTACACTAGCTGAAGTGATATAAGCGACCCGTGCATCTAAATATATTTCCTTCGAGTGTTACGTGTGTGTTTTTACAGGTCATGGTGAACGCCGCTTGTTGAAGTCTGTTACACAGGGATGTTTTGTGCCCGTATGCAAACGAGCTCCACTTTCCTAAACCCAGTGAAAGTGGAAGCAGTGAGGTTAATGATGAGGTTAATGTGTGTGTATATACACACTGCTGAGCTCATTTATTATGAAATTTAAGATGAAATCATTAGCAGTAAAGGAAACACACACAGAGACCCAGATCATTTCACGCCTGGATGCGGTGAGGCCAGAGGCCAGGTGTTAAACCCCCTCCAGACCTTTTATACAACCGAGCACAGATAACCCTGATCCACCCCAATCACAGTGAACAGAGCACCATCGCTGCCGAGTTTCAGCGTACAATCAGGAGTTTCTGAGAGGAGAGCTGCAAAACTGACACACGCAAACTGGGACAAAACAACAGCAGTGACGTCACGCGGAAGTGTAACGTGTTCTAGATATTTGGAGCGAAGGAAAGCAGGGAGGAAGGGTAGATCTATAAAATGATGGGGAAGGGAAGGAAGGAAGAAGAAAGAAAGATGGGGAAAGCAAGTAAGGAAGGAAGGAATGAGGATGGGAGGGAGGGAAGGAGACGTGAAAAAGGAAGAAACACAGAAGAAAGAAAGTAAAGAAGGAAGGAAGAAAAGCAGCAGGAGGAAGGGTGAATCTATGAAATGATGGGGAAGGGAAGGAAGGAAGTGAGTAGGATTGGGGGATTTACATAATGAGGGAGAAAAAGGAAGGAAGGAAGAAAAGAAAGAAAGATGGGGAAAGGAAAGAAGGAATGAGGATGAGAGGAAGGAGAAGTGAAAAAGGAAGAAACACTGTAAAAAAGTAATTAAAGAAATACGGAAGAAAAAAGACAGAAGGAAGTGGGGGATTAAAATAGTGAGGGTGAAAGAATGAATGAATGAAAAAAAGGAAGGAAGGAAAAAGAAAGAAGGAAGTGAGTACAATTGGGGGATTTACATAATGAGGGACAAGAAAGAAAGAAAGAAAGAAAGAAAGAAAGAAAGAAAGATAGATAGGGAAAGAACACAGAAGAAGGAAATTAAAGAAAGAAGGAAGTGGGAAAGAGTGAGGGAGAAAGGGGGAAGGACGGAAGGAAGGAAGAAACAAGAAGGGAAGAAGAGTGGGGGATTAAAATAGTGAGAGAGAAAGAATTAAGAAAGGAAGGAAGGAAGATAAAAGAAAGAAGGAATGGGCAATTAAAATAGTGAGGAATAAAGATAAATAAAGGAATGGTGAATCGAATCTAAAATATTATAGGGAAAGGAAGGAATAAGGATGGGAGGGAGGGAAGGAGAAGGGAAAAGGAAGAAAAACAGAAGGAAGGAATGAAGGAATTAAGGAAGGAAGGAAGTAAAGAAGGGTGAATCTATAAAATGATGGGTGAATAAAGAAAGAATAAAGAAGAGTCTAGTTTAACACTTATTTATTTATTTGTTTTCTTCATGTACTTATTTACAAGCATAATTTATGTCTTGTTTTAATTTAATTTGTTTACATTTTCCCGTTTCTGTATTTCTGACTAAATGAAAACGTTTCCCCATCTGTGTCTCCGGTCCTGCGTCTTCCCACACAGCCCTCAGCAAACATTTTGTTTTTTGGCGTAATTATGTGCATTTTGGAACCGAATCAAACTGAGACCACAAACAAACCATAAACATTCATTTCTTTCATTCATACTTAATGAAGAGGGTAACGGCTGAGAGAGCGCAGAAGAATTAAACAACACTGAAAAAAAATCTCACTTCATTTATGTATTAGTTTTCAGCCTTATTGCATGTATACGTTTGTCTTTGAGTCCATGTGGAGATAGAGTGTGACTTTTTCTCCGAGTGCCGCAGTCGTAAAGTGCTCCGGAGATGGCCAGTTCGGGTCCGGTGATGCTGTAACCTCTCGCAGCCGGTGGTCTAGAGAGAGCTGATTGGCCGAGCTCTCTCAGAGGGGCGGGATGAGAGGTACTTAGCGCTCCCACATTAATCACGGCTCTACAGCCAGTCAGGGGCGTCTGTGAGCTCACGCAAGCGGAAGGAGTGGATAGCGCTGTCCTCCGAGTGTGTTACTCCGCCCCCAACGGTGTGTGAGCGAGCAGTTCGAAAAGATGCGGTCGGCTGCCCTCACGTGGTTCGGAGGAAACACGTGATAGTTTTCGGCCCTCCCGACTGAGTGGTAGTAGTAGCCTTAATGTGGCGCCCCCTAGTGACGGGGAGGAATTGGACACAACTAAATTAGGGAGAAAATCGGGGGGAAATCCCCCAAAAATAAATAAATAAAATAAAAATAAAATAACCAGTACACTTTTAATTATATCAGTATATTAATTTCTCCCACAGAGTGTTTAATCTCAACCTCAAAGCTTAACTTTAATGTACAGTTTATTAATTACTTTTAAAAATTGTATTTGTTTAGAGTGGTAGTAGGAATAGTAATAGCAGGAGTAATAGTAATAGGAGTCAGAGGAAGAGGAGGAGGAGGAGGAGTAATATTAGTAGTATTAATAGAAGGAGGAGAAAAAGTAGTAGGAATGAAAGTGAAAACACGTGCATGACACCAAATATCAACATCCAAAAACTGATCTTGTTAGACGGGTTTTATTTTTTAATGATTTTTTTCATGTCTGTAAATCTTTTTTAAGGATGATGCTGAGATGCTGAGTGATTATATTGTATATTATATATTATACTGTATATGTTTCTATGAGGAGTGTTCAAGTCAAACCGGGACTTTTCTCTTGAGCAAAGTTGTAAAAGTCTTCAAGCAAAGCACGGCCATCATTCACGGATGCACAGGTTTTAAAAATGTCTCTACGGCCGTGAATGATGATCCCAGCCCAGGTGGCTCGAAATCCCCCTGGAGTCATGATCGTTCGGCAAGTGGAACGCCTGGCCCTTGAAAATCGATGGCTAACTTGTTGCCAACTTGCGGAAGAAATTAATCTGTCTGTACACACAATCATTTACCGTCAGCACTTACACACAACAGGAGTTATTGCCACATGGCCCGTACAGTCCTGACCTCGCTTCAAACCATCGCCACATGGGCTATTAAAGGGGTTTCTGGGAGGCCAGCGTTTCAGACATGGCTCCTGGGAAAACTTTCTCCCTTGATGGTATCCAAGCACTAGTATCATTCTGCACAATCAAAAGTCCCGGTTTGACTTGAACGTCCCTCGTATAAGCTTCCTGGCGGATCATTCATTGGTGTTTTGTTCTTTTTCTACACCATTCTGTGTAAACTGTGTGAAAATCCCAAGAGATCAGCCATTTCTAGAATACCAACAACCATGCCAAAGTGACAGAGATCACACATTTTCTCTGATCTAATGTGTGATGTGAACATTACGTGCCACTCTTGTCCCGTATCTGCATGCATATGATTGTATGCATTGTACTGCTGCCATGTGGCTGGGTTTTCTTGTCTTGCATCAAAGGCAATTGCTTTAAGATTACAGTACATGAGGAATCCTACGCTAGCTTCCCTTAAAATTTAATTAAAATGTGGAGATGAAAGTTTAACCAAAGTGTCTATCATTTTCATCCATCTTGGAGGAATTCAATGATTTAGCGCATCAGAGGATCAAGGAAAAGGAAGACGTATGAGGAGAAGAAGGAATAGGTGTAGGAGGAGAAGTAGTAAGTGTAATAAGAGGAAGACAATGAGTAATAGGAGGAGGATGGGAGGATGAGGAGGAGGAGGAGGAAGGTGAGGAATGGATGACAAGGGGAGGACGAGGAAGATAAGGATGAGGAGAAAACAGTGGGGTGGGGGAGGTGTGATTGAGTCCCACTGTGATGAAAAGAAGACTGGCATCCTTTTTTCCCCTTCCTTCTTCTTCTTCTTCTTCTTCTTTTTACAGACACAGAATGTAGACAGACACATTATAACCATCACCTCCAGACCTTACATCCGTCTTAACCCTGATATTGCTGTGCTAGTCTTTTGTAATACCTGGCCCTTGGAAACACACACACACACACACACACACATGCACACACACACTGCAAAGTCAGCACTGAATAGCAAGGCTTTTAAACCATGTGCCAAAGTGCATTGGTAATTTCCATAAATACACCTGACTTTGCCCTTTTCGAGCATTAGTGGAATTTTCACTGTCTTTTTTTTCTTCTTCTTCTTATTAATGTTTCTCCTGCAGAAATGCTAACATATACACAAACACAGCATTTAAAGTTCATTTCCATTTCATCTCCTCTCCTAGCCTGCATCACCAGCATGAATCACAAGCATATCACATCAGTGGCACTGCTGAACAGCAGGACATTTTAATGCAGTGGCTGAGACGATTAACACAAAACTGTCACTTGTTTTATACGTGTCTTCATGCATTATAAAAATAATAACAATAATAACAACAACAATAATAATAAAAACTTGATTTTTCACACATAATCGGGTGAAAAACCTGTTTAATGGCTATTGCATATATATATAAGCACTTTTTTAAAATATAAATATAAATACACAAAAAGAATGAAATACTATCTCTCTCTAGTATACTTAATATATATAAATCCCACAGAGGTTTAATATATATATATATATATATATATATATATATATGGCTCGTGTTCCAAAACACTCGTAAACCAAATCATCATTTTCCCATAAGAAATAATGAAAACTCAAATTATTCGTTCCACAGCCCCAAAAAATAAATACATAAAAATAATTAATACAGAGCAGAGTTTCTGTGTGGTTGTGAAGCAAGGGAGGGGGTGAAAAGGCAAGAGAGCGTCTGTCAGGGTGTCAGGGTGTTTGCATGTGTGTGTCGGTGTCAAATTGCAAGCACGCACACACACATAAGAGACGCTATATATATATATAAAACCAACAATAATTCTGGCTCACTCAGACTGGTTATATGGTACACAGATGTGGTACCACAGAACCAGGTGCTCGTATCCACCTGTCCACCAAATCTCTATCTTCCATTCAAACATCACCACCATGAGCAAGAACAAAAAGCTGTTACAGGAGGTCAGGGACAGGATTGTTGACCTGCACAAGGCTGAAATCAGCTACAAGGACCACCTGTCGGAGTAATTATTTGTAAATGGAAGAAATAGTGGGAAAGAATCATCAATTGCTCTGAGTCTGGAGTCCATGCAAGATTTCACCATGGTACGGTAAAGGTTTATTTATTTTTTATTATTTTTTTTTTTTAAAAACCCTTCATTTCTTTGTAAATGCAGGGGATGATATACCTATTTTCCTCACTGTGGAATTAAAAGATGTGTCCATACTTTCGACTGGTTGTGTGTACATACTGTATGTATACACAAACGTGTCACTATGGCAGCTCGGATTCTGAGCTCTTGTGCTGTAAATCGGCACATTTGAATAATCTGTAAACAATTTTTTTAAATCAAATTTAATGTATCAATTAGTGCTTCATATAAATTAATTAAAACCAAAGAGACAAACATTTTCTTTACGGCAAGTTAACTGTTGGGGAAGAGAAACTAATTATAGGAGCAGAAGCAATAAATTTATGCTGGTAATTTCCCACCATTTATTTTCCCCTCTTTGTCAGGACCAATAAGCTCGTTTTAATCAAAGCCGTTATCAGGCGAGTGTTTTATTGCTGTGCTGTTTCAGTTCGATTGTGGATCAAATAGTCAAAGCTGGGGAAGAAATAGTGCTGGGGAAAGTAGATATGATGGAAAACAATTAACAACCAAGACAATAAAACACATCTTTTGATTGCGTGTGAAATTTAGAGTGATATGAAGAGGTTATACGAATTAGCAATTTAATCCAGTTTGCATGTTAGTGGATCCAACTGATATTAAAATATGATTCTATTCTAATAAGGTCCACAGTTAGTAAGGTGTATATCATATATTTGTATTTATAAAATATGAAAAGTGGCATAGAAATGAATTTCCTTACAAAAATCTTTTAATGAATTATGAAGAAGTAATGTTAGCTTGATATGGCGAGCTTCAAACAGTTAAGGCAGTTTTCATTCATTTCCTATGATAGTGTATAGAAATTAGTTCCAGCTGTGAGGCAAAGCACATTTTTGTTTAATAATTATCCATTGGTAAGATTTAAAAATGCATAATCAGTAAAAAAAAAAAAAAAAAGTTCAAAAAGGTATAATTTGCACATAGTTTTGTGATTATGGGAAAAATTTCACTATGGAAGCATTTATGTTTTTGTTTGTTTGTTTGTTTTCATTTAAGATATCTTAGATGTCTAGAGAGGGGGGAAATTATGAAAGTTTATAGATATAGATATAGTTATACAATGCCTGGCCAAAAAAAAAAAGTTGCCTTTTTAGAAGCATCAATTAATTGTGCTGCATCAAGCAAAGAAAACAACTAAGGAGATTTTATTGAAGTTATAACTAGCTTTAAACTCTTTCAACACATTATCCGAACACCCATCATGCACAGCGTTATGATCTGGGGTCGCTTCAGCTGGTCAGCAACGACATTTTATGTGGCAATAAAATGAAGTCAGCTGATGACCTGAATGGACTGAACATGACCAGCTGTGGAGTAGCATTTTTCAAAATCATCAGTATTATTTTCAGCTTTTTTTGGCCACCACATTGTGTGCTGTAATCAAAGCTAGAGGTGACTGAATGAAATCTTAGAATGCAGAACATTTTTGTGTGTGTGTGTTTTAAAACATAACTGTACATTTTATTATGTAAAAAAGAGATCAGTGATATGAATATATCACATCACACTTCAGAACATCTGGCTGGTAACAATAACTTGGCTTTGTGTTGTTGATTATTTTCCTATGACTGCACACCCCGTCGAGTATTGTTCTTTAATTAAACCCTCTTTCATTTTCATTAGCGTTCCCTCAGATTAATAATCAGAGCTGTTGAACTACAATGGTAATACTGTACAGTATGTACACCCAGGCTTTTGGACCCTTCTGTGTGCACAGGAGCCAGTATCCATTATTAACATCTGTAACAGCTGGAGAAATAAAGGTCCCGCGTTAGTGATGCAATGTTAATGAGAAAGTTTCGAGGCCCGAGGAAAGACATCTACCATCGCGGAATTTTATTACACCTGGTGCGCTTCTGGAGATTAGGTGAGGCTTGGGTGAGATCTAGAAGGTTGATTTAGTGCAGGAGTGAATGTGAGTCTCTGGCCCAGGGGCTCTCAGTCGCTCACGTCCCCTGGTCCAGGATAACCGTGAGGATTTATGAGCACAGCAAGCTGTCCGCTGGAGCTTTCTTTAATAATGAGATGAGCTCGGGGGCCGAAGCCACTTCGTCCGCTCTCGCTCTTATCAGCTCCTGGGCCTTGGGGCCTGGTGATAGGACAGAGCCGCGTGTTCCTTTACAATGTTATTCCGTTCCCTGTGGAGGGATTTTCCATCATGCTCTAATAGTGAGTGTGCCTGCTAGTATTATAATAGCCGCACAGAGCTATGCCGTCTTTTTCAGACCTTTCTTACAGCGTCATTAGTATAATTAACACTGTTTACTTCTTGGGTTCTGCACGGAAATGCGTTTCCCTTAAACATTGATATGATATTAAATAATACATGGCAGTATTTTTTTCTATTGAGGGAATAATTGTCGTAGTTGCTGTAACATGTGATAACGGCGACACAGTTAAAATGTATGTAATTAATACATCAATACACTTCAATACGATTAGTAATAAATGAATTGATTCATCTTATGTACAGCTTTATCCAGTATACAGGGTCGCGGGGGGCTTGGAGCCTATCCCAGGAGACACAGGGTCGGGGTACACAGCTTGGCACAAGGATGTCTGACTCAACCTGACTCAAGCTAGGATTCTGACGGAAATCAAATCATCTTCTTCTCCATGGAAGGAAACCGACCCCTGAGCCACCAATGCTCTTTGGGAGGAAACCCACCATGCAGGTGGGAATCGAACCCTCGACCCTGGTCACAGTGCTAACCACTACACCACCGTGCCACCCTGTTGAAAACAAAAATCAACTTTAGGATGATAAGATTAATTCTCCTTCACACATGGCCATCTGACACCACATCATCATTGATTATTTTCCTATAACAGTATGCCTGATCGAATCACATGTACCATAGTAAGGCTGCCTGGTTTAATCACCACCATGTCCTGTCAGAAAATGTTCCTTCACCTACTATMCATTGACATGCTAATGTTTTCTTTTAATATTTTCTTTTTCTTCTAAATTCTGGTTTGAATTTATTTATAAAAATGTGAGCTATCTACTCTGTGTCCATTAGATACTGGCTGTGCACAATATTATGCCCTATTGATCGTAGGGAGTTTATCTATTACCATAGCTAAGTGTTTTCCAATCCTTTGTCTCTCACTTTATTGAGCAGCATCTGATTTACGTCTGGTGGTGTCGAACAACGAAGTAAAAAAAAAAAAAAGCTTGTTTTGTATAATATTTCTACTCAGCCTTAAGTTTTAATCCACCTCGGTYGTGCCAACGTGGTGCCACTCCGGCTCCTCTGTCTGTGTGCTCGGTGTGGTGTCCGGCATCAAGACGTTGGCAGCGGTTCCTTCGAAAGTGGAGCTGGTGCTGGTGCTAAATTATTATACTTGCATAGACGCCAGGCTGTGTGAATGCTTACAATTGCAAAATTCACACACACACAAAAAAAATGTATCCTATGGAGATGCCTGTTAATAATCAGCAAGATTTTAGACACTCGAATAGATCWTAGATCATCCATTTAGTGTTTGCAACCACACGAGCAGCCTATGGGCATGAGGCGGGGTACACCCTGGACAGGGTGCCAATCCAMCACAGGGCACGCACACATACACACATTCATTCACACACTATGGGCAATTTGGGAACACCAATTAACCTAAACTACATGTCTTTGGACTGTGGGAGGAAACCGGAGAACCCGGAGGAAACCCACCAAGCACGGGGAGAACATGCAAACTCCATGCACACAGAGACGGGAATCGAACCCGGACCCTGGCGGTGCAAGGCGACCGTGCCACCTTCTCAATCTGAATAAGTTACAAATTTCTTTTGTTTACCATTTTATGCATTTAACAAAAATAAATAAACAAAAAACGCTTTTCAGGAATATCCTGAAAGTTGCATGATTACCACATCATGAAGGTTTCATGCGGTCTCGTTCCGATGCAGCTCGGTATACAGCTGCGAGTTGGTGTAACGGCTCAAGCGAACCCCCAAACTGTGCGAGAGCATCCTCAGAACTTTGTACAGGGGTTATAAAAGAGATGGAATTTGAAATTTCTTGACATGGCTAAAACCCCAGATGGGAGTATTAAAGTCTGTCAGTCAAACATGAAGACTTGAGCTTGTTTCCAAGCGCTCCCTTATACGCGCCAAAACCCATATCATCCATTGGTGATAGCACATATGTGTGTGTGTGTGTGTGTGTGTGTGTGTGTGTGTGTGTGTGTGTGTGTGTGTGTGTGTGTGTGTGTTTGTGTGTGTGTATAAAAATTCCCCTCCCGCCGTCACTCAGAAATTCTTCTCACCCTCTCCTATCTCTCTCACCACCTTGCCGGCTTCGCACAGAGTCAGATAAAGAGAATGGGGAAAGTGTGTGTGTGTTTGTGTGTTAAGGTGTTGGGGGGGGTGGATTTAATTTTATATTAGTTAATAAAGACCTATCACTGTCTTCTCGCTCACACGCTTCCTCTCAATGGATGTGCCTCACYGTTTCTGCTATCTAACACTTGCCTTTATTAGCGCAACACCGATACTGGCACTCAAGGGATCCTCTTACAGGTTTCCTGCGTACCATCCAGTCATGGCCTATTCTTGTATTTCTGCTCGTTAGCATGTGYGCATCGAGACGAGGAGGTGTGTCGGTACTTCCTCAAAAGTGTTTTTTCGTGTTTACTGGGCAACTCTTTGCTTCAGAATCGGTTGCCACAAGCAAATTCTCATCTGGATTCATATAGAAATGATAATTGTGTCTAGGACATGGGAAGCAGAATAGGTTTTCGATATACTGTGTGATAAAACCCCTCGATGTGTATGTCGAAACGATGCGATTTCTTACATTTTTCATATTGGAATTGGAAGTGCTTTATATATATATATATA
>QMIH01001882.1:10729-25328 GCA_003987875.1 Clarias batrachus
ACTTTTATTTGTGCTTTAGCTAGATCCCACCATTGCTGTAGAGAGCTAAAATCTGCTTTTTGTGATTTAAGACTGGTCCATAAAAAGGTAAAAGACTCAATAAAATTGGCATCTTCTAAAAGTAGAGTGTTAAAATGCCAGTAGGCGCTCTTAGGCTTGAGGTTTTTCCTACTGACAGCACACTGCACCATGCTATGGTCGGAGATGCCTACTGGGACAATAAAACATTTAGTAAAATAAGACAGTTGATGTTTAAAACAGTAAAATCGATCGAGTCTTGCCAGCGAGAGTGTGTTCTCTATGGAATGGGCGCAGGTGTACTGTCTTTGTTCCTTGTTTAAGTTTCTCCATATGTCACTTAAGTCCTGGGCCTCCATCATCTCCCACATAGAGTTTACGGGAGGCCATGTGGGGTTCTCTATGGTTTCTGTCCAGGTTGTCGGTTGTGCAGTTAAAATCCCCACCCAGAATTAAAATATCATTAATGACATTGTTTAATTTGTCTAAAAACATCATCCTCTCTGCTGCCTTGGTGGGAGTGTACACACAAATAAAAACAAATTCTCACTTTTAAAAGCCTCCCATTTAAAAATTCTTCTACTGTGTAAGAGTTCGGTATAAAATTGCGAGCAGCGAGCACTGCGACTCCACCACTCAGTGGTGTATTGTGGCTCAGGATCGCGAGYCCATCCCACTCYTTKGACCAGTCCGCTGCGTTCTTGGAGTCGCTGTGCGTCTCTTGAAGTAGAGCCACATCAACATGTTTCTGTTTTAGTAGTTCATAGAGTTTAGCTCTTTTTTCGTATGTTCTTGCCCCATTTATATTTAAGCTCGCAATATTTACTTCACTCATTAAAAAGTATATAAATAAAAAACAATCTTATATATATAAGAAAACATACCAGTGTCCAGCACGGAGTAAAAATCATTCTAAAATTCCTCTTCAGCGAGTTCCTTGTTTATTTTAGTAATCCATTTTTTTCTGAATATTTCAAGTTCGGCAAAAACTTTTTGTCTTCTGTAATATTTAACGTCATGGATGAACTGTCTCTTGTTTGAGAAGTGGTCTTCTATTTTAATTTTTGAGACCCTTTTTGTCTTCTCTAAAAAAATTTGTATGGATTCCTCGCTGTAGGAGGAATTTGTAGGTTTGGCCGAGCATGTTGCTTCTGGTGTTGCCTCAGTTGACTCTTGGACTGCAGGCTGGGCTTGGGGTTCGGTCTCTATGGGCTCTGGGTCAGCAGCATTGCCGGGTCCCTCAGCAGACGGCCGAGCTGTAGTCGCAGGGGGAGCGGCCTCGCCCGGCACGGTCGCGTCGTGACCYGGTCGCTCAGAAGCACCAGGATCGCTCTGTCTTTCAGGACAAGCACAGACCAGATGTCCCATTGCACCACATTTAAAACATTTAATGTCAGTGTCTGAGGAGGCGAAGATACTGTAATCAAAGTTTTCAACTCTGAATTTATCTCTTCTACACCTTCTTTAAAAATCATAAAAACAACTCTCCTAAAAGACACCAGGTGTTTAATCAGTGGGGATTTACAGCCCAGGGGGATTTTCTTTATAGGGGAGACCAGTCTTCCATATCTGGACAGTTCTGTAGCGATCACACTATCAGGTATGAAGGGAGGGACATTGGACAGAACTATTTTCTTGGCTGGGGAGCTCAGGGGAGAAAGCAGGATGTGCTCATTATTAACAGTGATACCGTTCTGTACAAGTTTAGCTGCTTTATCAACACTATTTAGGAAAGTAACAACAGCGCTGTTCATGCGGGAAGCAGAGACGATGTTCTCGTGTTCCACCACATCACCAACCGCTAACACACACTCCTCTAAACTCTCCGCGCACACCACGCGCAGACCGTGCCGGCGAGATAAACTTTCATACCGCTGTGTGTTCTGAGCTGCCATGCTCCAGCAACACACACACACACACACACACACACACAGGCATTCACACACAAAAGATGTATATAGCCAACGATGTAATAAATGGCGAAAAACAGCAAAAGGAAAATTGGCAAAACGCCAATCGCTCTCACGCGCTCTACACGCTACACTCGCTTCCCTGCCGCACCGCGCATGCAGAGAGAGAGAGAGAGAGACGCCATCAGTCCAGAGCGCTCTCAGTCTCTGATTAAAGTTAAAACACACATTAAATCACACAGAAAGCCTCGGTAAGCGTGGACTCGCTCAGAGAGGATAGAAAGTCTTATTTTTAGTTTACAGAGCCCCGTTCGGTCTCAGTGAGATCTCTGATAGTGTTTTGTTTTCAGTTTTCTTTAGTTTCTTTATAGTTCTCTTATGAATAATCCCACGCTATCTCCAAACAGGAAGCTCTTCCCATGTGTATCATAAGGCATCTCAAAGCGTCCTGTTTTGTTGACCCCCTCAAAAGTCCTGTGTAAGCACTCTTATAAACATTATTACAGCTTGTGGTGTGGCTCTCTAACCCGCACCATATAACACTTATACTGTATATATACTGTGTATGTACTGTACAATTTCACAGGCATATTTTATTCTTCTGTTCAGTGTGAAATCATTAAAAATAAAATATAGTGAAGCAAAATATAAAGGTATATAGCTGTTATCTTTTTATAATCTTATGTACATAGTAAATAGATGATAGGTGAGTATAAAGCTTACAGTAGGTAGTCAACAGGAATGTCTATTACCGCCGTGCTCACCGCCGTGGCCAAACGACAGCAGCCATAATAAATGAGTTGCATTACAAAGTCATTCGTGAAATGACCGCCAAGTGGCGCAAAATTACATTTTCACTCACCGCAATTTTAAAATAAAAAGTCATAAAAAAGTCATAACACTATGTTGTATCAAAGAAATAGTACAGTGATGGTAATCTTCACATCTGAGTACTTTATACAACAAACATGAAAAATCTTCATTTACTGTACAATAACGAGTCAAAAAAACATTGATTAAATGTTTAGACAGACGATAAAGTTCACTAGATGACAATTTTATTTGTACAAAGAATGAACTTTTATATAGCCTATCTCTGTATGTATCAGTTTATTGTTATTAAATAAATATATTTAAAGACATCAAACTTTAAATATAGAAATAATTGGAAAAATAGACTTTCAGAATAAAACATCAGAATAACTCAAAAAAGGATCTCTAAAACATGCTGTGTTGTTTCTGTAAACAAATTGTTGCGTTGCTCATGTTGGGTCAAATGAGATGTAGTGAGTCATTTACAAATGAACATCTGGTTGGGTTATTTTGACCCAACAACTCGATTCCAAGACGGGAATCGAGCTTGGCCGGGGATCGAACCCGGACCCTGGTGGTGCAAGGCGACAGTGCTAACCACTACACCACCGTGCCGCCATACCTGTTTACTTACATTACTTGTTAATTTAATTTAAATGAGGTTTGGGCTTCGAGATGTTCAGCCGTGATCCTCCTCTTTAATTTTCTACGTAGTTTAGTCAGCGCTCAAACGCACACAAAGTTTTCCAGAGCACAGCAGCAGAAGTAGACTAATGATTATTAATGCGTCGGGTAAAACAGCAAGGAGACTGACTCTGACCATCTTAATAATTCACTGATAAATTAGTGATGCCTTTGTTTCCGGCTGTAGTGAAGAAGGTGATCATGTCAGCAGTGAATTTCATATGAATTAAATAATCAGAAATTACTTTATCATTAGCTTATATAAATGCAGACATTTCACTTTCTATGAGTACATATTTTTCATGTCAGTGAGGCGAGTACACACGGAGTTATTACATTCCGGGGTCCCTCTTTGCAGACTGCATGATGCCAGCTTCTAAGCTTATTGGTCTTCTGAGACAATGCTCCCTAATATCAGGAAGCAGGAAACTTAACCAAGCCCGGAAAAGGGGGCCATGCGGGCAAAATTATATCTGTGTATAGTTACTCAGCATGTTTAATGTCTGTATGTACATCTGCTTATTCTACATACCTTAGAATATGTAACCAACAACTCCCTTTAACTAGATAAAGGCATGAATGAGTGTGTGAGATATGGGATGAGTGGTATCTACCGAAAGCTTATCTTATTCAAAGAATGCTTTTGTACACATGATGCTAGTAACCTGAACAGAACGTGAATGAACTTAATTCATAAAGGGCATTAAAATTTCCAACCGGATGAGTGCCACGTGATGGCCAAAAAACATGGCCTAATGTATGCATAAAATGAGGAAACATGTGAGGCGGGGCTAATCCCGCAACCACATCTGATTGGATCAATCACCCGTGGGACGAGCCAACAACAAAGGGTTAAAACGCTAAGGTTTGAGCACATAGTTATGTCTTCCAACATCCTCTAGATGTCTTCCAACATCTTCCAACGTCATCTAACGACTGAACATCAACTACTCGTTTGAAGCAAGCTCTCTCTCGTCGCTCGTCCACCGTCGACTCTCGCCCTGCGTCTGACGTGCAAGCAAGCTGCTCATCTGCTCTCTACAGCTTCACGAAACTTCGTGCCAGAACTCCGCCACGAAGGCTCGGCTAGAAGACGTGCCGGAGCTCCGCCGTCAGTAACCAAGCAACCAGAGCATCAGCGAAGTGCTTCCCCGAGAGACGTCATCATAGTGCCAGAGCACCAACTTACAGTATCAGCAATGCCGTGATTCTCTAACACCCAACACAAATCACAGAGGAAGACCGCAGCGCAACGCAAGTAAACAAACAAAGCTTCATGCCTTGCTGTAATTGGTGCTCACATCATAACGAAACCGTAAGATTAAACCCAAGGCTCTGCTCTTGTGACTTTCTCAGGTCTAGTGAACAGTACTAGGAAATTACATTAACCTTCATCCTTTGAACTGTATTATGTGTATGTGTGTGTGTGTGCGCGCGCATGTCTGTGTTTAATAGCTTAGTTTCATGTATCATAATATAGTCAAATAAATTCTTGTTTCTTGATAAAGAACTGTTTAAACATTTGCCCAGATCTTAAGTTACCTTGCTCATAATTGAGAAATACCACATTTTGATAAGCAGAGTTGGTAAAGATGCACTGAGTCATACTAAACGCTGGACGTGCAGTGGACAAAGTGTACAATACAAATTTTAATTCTGTTTAATAATTTAAACCCGAATCCCTAAAGATTCGATTCACCTCTGAACCAGAGCTGAAATCCTACACTGTGTTAATGTTTACTTTGCTTAAATTTGATATTAATACAATTTTAATTCTACATTCGTACTGTAATTTTAGCACTGTGATTATGAATTTGTTTAAGTACAATGTTACACTTGATTTTATTCGCTACTACGTGCAGCTCTAAAGGAGCTGCGGCTCATTAATCCTTGAGTCTATAGTTATATAACGCCACTCAGTAGTAAAAACCAGCAAATGCACAAACACATACGCTGTCACCGTGAGATAAAGGTAAAACCAAAATTCCTGTTGGTACCATMTGTATGTGAACTTCATAATTTATTTTGTAATTTCACATTAGCAAAGCTAAGGCCAGATTTAAAGCTGCACAGTCAAGAAAAGGAGTCTGCAGTAAATGATAAATACACTGCGATTATGATTTTTACTAAAAAACTTCCAGAGATCCTGAAGTCAGAAAGTGACCAGGGTACAGCTTCAGCTCCTACAAGCCTTCACCAAGCAGTGAAACTCTCCATGTTCTCTCCTTCTTCTCACACAAACTCATCAGTTTTTCATTCTTTTCTTCAGTAGAATTGGAACAAGATCTAATAAAATCCATTTAATGTAGTGAGACATTTTACAACCTGGACTTACATATTCACATTGTGTTTGAAATGCAGAAAACTGAACTCAACTTTGTCACTGTAAACTTCTTAAAAGCTACAGAAGTCTAAGTTAGACATTAGTTAGCTAATGTTTTCAGTGCTAGCTGTGGACATCTTTCTAATGGAGCTGATAATAGTCTTACAGTACGAGTGCTCAGGTTCAGTAATGTAATACATGGTCTAGACACGAGTGGTGTTTAAGGAAATGTTTGAATTTACACCCAAAGGGAAATACAGTACGTACAGTGGTTTCATCTCTGTTACAATGATACTGACATGCTAGCTAAGTAACTTGCTAACGGCTAACCGAGACCTTTTCAGTGTTTACAAAACAGAAGGACCTGTTAGCTCCATACCGGTTACATTTTAACATTAATGTCACTAAACAGTTTAAGAYTTAAGGATGTTGTTACAGATTAAGACTCTTACTTCCTCACTCAGGAGACTGTTCACTAATAAACCTCTTATTTTCCCTCAAACACTTTTCACACAAGTCCCATGTTCTATATTTTAATTTAATAATAGAGACACAGATCTGTTCCCATGAGACGGTGTGTGTTTATTACTGCTGAATGTAAAGTAACTCACCTCTCTTCTTYCTTTAAGGCCTGTTTTTCAGACACACTCATGTTGGAGGACATGTCTCCAGAGTGTAGCAGGACACACGTCTACTTCAGGAAATAGTCCTGATTTATGTAATAAAATAACTTCTGTACATCCACATGTGAGTAAAAACTCTTCAGCTCGTCTTTCAGTGTCTTTAACTTATAGATTTAGATTCTTGCTGCGTTGTTTCCCCTCGTCTCAAAATGGCGCTGCTGAGTTTCACTTTCGTTTAGCTCTGTGTGTGTGTGTGTGTGTGTGTGCGTGTGTGTGAGAGAGAGAGAGACTCAACCAATAATAATAATAATAATAATAATAATTCGGGGTGCTCCGATTGATCGGTCGCCGATCATTTTTTGTTGTTGCGTGCTGCTAAAATGGCTTCACCGGTCTGGTAATACTACGTGTTGTGTGAAAAAGGAACACGAGCAGTTTTCRACGTTGGCTCGCGCTAAGAGAGCGGGAGAGCTCAGCAACTCGCGCGCCGCCACTCACTCAGCTGTCGGTAATTCCCCTCTCTCACCTCCGCGGTTTCGCTCGGTGGCTGTAAGTTCGGTTCATCATGATTCACCGCGAGGTTTGGCGCTGTGATTTACGTTTCCATCTTTCGGTCCTTGCAGAACTTCCGGCGACTCGCGTCCTACTTGTCTGTTATTTTATTTAATTTTATACAATCTACAGGAAAGTTGTATTTGTCGAGCTCTAAGCTGTTCCCAGTTACTAACCAAGCACAGGCTGCTATGTTTTAAGTTGCCGTGTTGCACATGTTGTTTGCCAATAAATACTGTCGATTCATGAWATTCCTCTTCTTGTAATTTCAATACTTAATTWAYATTGTTGTATRATATAATTTAATRAATAATGMTACATGATAAGTCTTCAAGTAGATCCTGTAATCGGTGAWCGRTATCAGACGATACAGCTTCTAGTGATCGGAAATCGGTGATCGGCCTCAAAAATCCTGATCGGAGCACCCTAATAATAATAATGATGCGAGATGACCTGCATTTAATGTACATGATAACTCATTAGTTTACAAAATCACATCTCTCTGAATAAAAATATAGAAGGAATATAAATGGGATCAGCTCTGGTACTGGGCAATTTTTATAAAATATTAAATAAAAATATCCTATCAAAACCTACCAAGGAAAATGATTTTATAAAATAGCATAAATAATTTTWAAAAAAACAACACGTGTTATGATAAGTTTCGTTATCTTTGATAATTTCCATCTCTTTCATTAAAGAACTGTAACAATGTCACTTTTACAATCTGTAGAGGATCAGTTTAAGGAGATCACATTAAGAGGGCACGAGCCTTCCCGTGCAGTTTTCAAGGGGGCGGGGCTAAGAGAAACACATCTTGATGGGGGAACCAACTTCGACACAACACCGATGTGAGAGGCGTGAGCTCCGCAGTGGAAGGCGTGCACGTGTGGAACATGTGACATGCTGTATAGGTTTCTGAAGCTCTACAGAATGTTCTGGACAGTGGGAGGAGTTTATCTTTTCTTCAGAACAACACTGAAACTCCGACAGAGAACGGGTGTGTTTTAAAGAGTTATTAATCCAGCAAGCTGTTACCATGGGTGAGTTATTAAGTCTCATATAATACTTATTCTGATAATATAAATCTCATATTATTTTATTTTTCCTTATTTTGGTTATCTTTGGCCAGCTTATATGTAACATTGTCTTTCAATGTCACATACATAGTTTAGGGTAGCATGTAGAAAACTCTGCTATTCATGCTACCATACTGCCGTATGTAGCTTAGCACAAACCTGCTAGCTCCCGGTGGCTAAGCTAATGTCTTATGTAGATTACAGATGGTTGTCAGTATCAGCTGTGGTGTAAATATTCCAATTTATTTCACTCCGTTTTGGATACCTTTAGCTTACGGTAGCTATTTGGTTCAGTTTTTGGTTAGCTTATGACACTGCTATCTATGATGTTATTTAGCACAAACACTTTAGCTCCCGGTGACTAAAATACTGCCTCATGTAGCTTATTGATATTCAGATATAAGAATAAAAAGCCCCCCGCTTTGTTTTTATTTGTTGTATGACATTACAAAAGCTTGTGTAGTCGTTATGCATGATCATTAGTGATTAATGATGATGTACAGTTGTTTATTTTATTGTGTTATCATGCTCATGTTGTATTTTTTCTTTTTTCATTAACAGTTCTGACTGAGAAAATGATCAGCCACCTGTTTAATAGAAAACAAGGGCTCTGGATTCGGGATGGATCTCTTGTAATTTTAAACTGGATGGACACACAATAAGTATCTGTCTGTACCTGTGACTCTGTACAACCAGCTCATGGACTGACCTCGGGTTACAGATTTGTTTTTAATAAATTTACCTGCTGTGTAGAAGATGATCTGTGTTCTTTTGTCTTTGTCTTCTCTGGTGTGAATTACAGCATTATTCATGATCATTCACACCTCCTCACATACAGTCTTTCTAAACAAAACATGTCTTAGAAAATGTAAAAGAATATATTGTTTTCTGTGAATGAGTGATCAAAATTATTATCACATTATTTTGAAACAAAAACTGTAGAATATAAGATCCAGGTAAGAAAAGTCTTGTAAACAAATGTCATAAATGTGGTTTCTGGCCTTATTTCAGCAATAAAATATTTTTTTGTTTGTTTTCAAAAACTACGCATAACTGTTATTTTCTCCAAAATACAAACTTGTACATACATACTGCTCACATACTACTGTAGCCTAGTTTGTGCTGAATACAATGTAGTCAGATTTTAGCCATTTATATGTTTATAAGTAACTGAAAAATACATAAATGTCAGGACATGTCAGAACTTCTTTAGGACCCCAAAACTCCCTCAGTCTCCTAAGGATTAAGAGCATATGTTGTTATTTCATTCTTATACTTTATATATTATATCTTRRWGGAAGAAGGAGGGGCTCATGAACAGTGCTCGGCAGCTGCACAGCGTTTAGCTGGGAATTGAAAGGCATTGAGCTTAATAAAGCTGTTCTAAATGGCTGCCTCTGTATGTCCAGAGGGAGCATATAGAGAGAAAATAACAGTGGGCCTAAAACAGAATCATGTGGAACACCAAACTTCACATTGATGGTTTTGCTGTAATGTAGTGAAATTAGCTTAGTCTCTTGTAGCGGAGTAAAATATTATAAGCACATGATATACAGTGCCGTGAAAAAGTGTGTGCCCTATTTATGATTTTATATTTTTTGCATATTTGTCACACTTAAATGGCTCATATCATAAAGCTCATTTTAACAATGCAGTTTTTAAATTATGATTAAATGTACAGTATTAAATCAAACAAATACAATACCTCTTTTGGTTTACATGGCTCACATAGGCAAAGAAATACAGTGTTTTTATGATTGTTTAATAACAATATTAATAATGCTTACAATAATATGATTATAATGTTATTATTAATACATACAATAATATTATAATACATACAATAATATTATTTAATGCTTTTGCTGTTTTTGTTCTAAACTCTTCCCAATATTCATGGGTATGTGAAGCATCTGAAATTCCAGAGACAATTTCCCTCATTATTTTATTGAATGCACGTAAAATTTCAGACTGTTTAGTCCTGGGAGTATTTTCTTTAACCTGATTAAATACTTTTCTCATAGAATGATTAATCATTTCCTTTAATAAACAGAATGGAAGATCAGAATCATTGACAATTCTATCTCTAGCCATTAGTAATTCTTGGTGAAGTTTATTATCCTTATCAATTTTATGTTCTTTTATAACTTCAATAATGGGTCCTGTACGATCCGTAAAATTCGGAGAAGCCAATGTCCACTTTAATCCCAACCTGCTGACCCAGTTAAAATGATAATCGGTCTAATGCAATCATACAGAGCAGCTTGTGTTTTTTTACTTGGCTTTTATTAATGCAACGCTTCCTTTTTCTACAAAGCTTCCTTTTTTCCTGAATGTCTTTTTTTGTATGATTTATTTCTCATGAGGATGTTTATTAGGAGACCTGGGTTTATGGGAATGTTTCCATGAAGTGTTTTCACATTCCCTCTCTATCTATCTATCTATCTATCTAAACAAGGGCTTTTTTTTTTTCGAATAAATCAGCTGGTTGTTGTAATCTTTCGTTTTATTTTGTCGTAATTTTCTTTCAATCCTTTGAATAATTTGTTATTATTGAATTATTATTCCGTTCAAATTCTTTGGATAAAATGGACCGAATATGTCAAATGATCCATCTTTTTTTTTAATACCTATTGCGAATTGTTTAATTTTTTTTTTTCAAAACTAATATTTTAAATAATATTTAAAAAATATTTTTTTATATGATCTGAAACCATATGAGAAATGTTTTGTACAGAGTAAAAGTCTGAGCATATGTTCTCTCTGTTACTTCTACATAAAATTATTTTAGTAGAGTTTTCTCTGTTGTTCAGATTTGGATACCTAAGAATATTTGTCAAATAAACACCTAAAAAACTAATAATAAAGGTTTTATTGCTGTGATGGAGCTTCCATGTGATTCTGTATAAAACATCCCAGCATAAAGTCATAACATAAAACCTTTGAGTTGTCAAAGTCTTGTAAAAAAAAAAAGCTTGTGGTCATGAGACAAAGTCATTGTCAGTAAAACAAAACCTGATCAAAGTAGAAAAGAATGATGGAACACTGGGCATGGAAAGCACACAATCTGTTGGAGTTGTCTGAGTGCATGTTAAATAGAAAACATGAGAGACAGGATAATAGCAGGGCCAGTCTGATGGAACATGGGTTAGTGAGTTCTGTCTCATCTCTGAAGTGAGATGGACGTCCCTCTAACTCGTCACTCTCCACACACAGCTGAGTTCTGGTGAGTCTGATCTCTTTCGCTTCATCATTCTAGAATGACAATAGAAACATCAGTAATAATTAATACTTTGCTGTCTCAGCATTGCTGAATCATCATTTAACACCAATAATTCCATCTGTTTAATTCTACTGCACACTTATTCAAACAGCACACACACCTCAAACCTCTGGAATTACCCTGATGTCAGGAGTCCCAATCACAGCTAACTGACTCAGCTGTTAGAGTTTTTTATTTACTTATACACAACAAGGAGAGAGAGAGAGAGAGAAAAAGAAGGAAAAAGGCAGAACCCTCGTAACACACTAAAAAAAACAACAGTGACACCTATTGGCAAATTACTGTACTACAACACTCCCACTTAATTTCCAATAGCATTAAGTCTTGTTACAATAAATTACATTACTGTAAAACAAAACTAAATAGAACTAACACAAGATCTCTTCCATTGTTCCTTTACCATGTTAACTGTTCAACTGTTCATTATGAATATTTAACACTAAACACAGTCCAGTCTGTTTAATATTAGACTAAACACAAAATTAAATGAAACAAAGTCCAATCTCACTTCTAAGATGTTCAAACTGTTTTAGCAATGGTTTGGTCACTATATCTGCCTTCATTTCAACTGTAGAACAGTATTGCAGTTCTATTTGTCCATTCAGTACACATTGACGAATGTAATGGTAGCGAATGTCAATGTGCTTGGTTCGTGAATGATCAACCGGATTCTTTGCCATTGCAATTGCTCCTTGATTGTCCTCCTGAATCAGGACAGGTGTAACATCCACTCCAAGATCATGTAGCAGTCCCCTAAGCCAGGTATTCTCCTGGGTTGCTTGACTTAGTGCAACATACTCAGCCTCTGCTGTTGATAAAGCAACAGTTGACTGCTTCTTGCTGAGCCAGCTCACAGCTCCTCCACTCAGTAAAAACACATTACCTGTTGTCGAACGACGATCATCCAGATCTCCAGCCCAGTCAGCATCTGAAAAACCGACCAAGGTTCCAGAGTCTGACTGCTCATACTTGAGTGCAAGTTTCAGCGTACCCTTCAAGTACCTCAGAATCCTGCTGCCGTCAGATGTGCAGCATTTGCGTTTGCATTGAACTTTGATACCATACTCACTGCTTGAGCTATGTCAGGTCGTGTGGCCATTGCAGCATACAGCAGACTACCTACCATGGACTGGTAAGTACTTGAATTCACAGGCTTACTGACACCATCATTCTTTCTCAGCTTTACATTTGCATCAGCAGGAGTTGCAGTGGGATTAGCATCATGCATGCCATATTTTTGAAGGATGGCTTCAATGTAATGCTTTTGATGGAGGAATATACAGTTCTTTTCTTTGTCTTGGATGACTGAGATACCCAAGATATAGGTCAACTCTCTCATGTCCTTCATCTTGTAGCATTTCTTAAGAACTAGCTGAAGTTGTTCCATGCTCTCCATTGACTCTGTAATCAAAATCAGATCATCAACATATACAGCTAATATTTCCAGCTCCGGTCGAGATCTCACAAACACACATGGATCTGACGAACTCTGTTTGAAGCCAATGTCTCTCATAAACTCTGTGAAAACTTTGTTGCAACAGCGCCTGATGGCTTATAAATCATTTCCTGTGACATGGTCATATTTGGATTTACATTTAGGCATTTGGCAGATTTGTCCATAGCGACTTACAAAAAGTGCTTTGAAGTTTACATCACTGGATAGATACTAAACTGGGTTACTACACTGTAAACCCGAAAATGTTTGCAAAACTAAAAAAATATGAGGTAATCAGTTACAAGTAATGATGTTTCCAATTTTAAGTAAACAGAGCTATCAGTTTTTGAGTTTGTTGTACTCATTCACATTAATCGTTATTTACTTGCATTACTGAGTAGCCTAACTCATACTATATATATTTGTTGTTGTTGCAAATGTAATAAATTGTTGTTGGTCTTTCTTTCATATACTGAAACAAAGAAATCTAATCCAAACAGTTTTTTGCAGTGTCCACCACAATGTCTCTTACAGTTTACACACCRGGGTCATATAGGCAAAGACAGACCATGTGTTTTATAATTGTCCTAACTATTACATAATAATTGTAATAATAGTAATAAGAAAAATTCAAAAAATAATATTTTACAAAGAAGTAAGAATTTGTTCAAACAAGCAGCCTAACACTATTTTCCTTTACAGTATTCACCATGCTGTGCTGTGCCAATCGTGTTGGTCATGGATGTGAACATGAAAAAAAAATGGTTTGGTGTTTAAATTTTAATGTCTCTCATATGGAGCAAAAACCACCTCTCTGGTAAAGCCATCATAATTTCCCACATGATCCCTTCAAAGTTTGAGTCAAGATTCAAGATTCCAGAATTTGTCACATACACGGTTGTACAAGTACACCAGTAGTGAAATGTAATGTAACAAACTCCAGACTGTGCAAATAAAATAAAATAAATTATTAACAAATAAAAAAGTATGTACTGTATGTACAGTACAGACCAAAGGTTTGGACACCCCTTCTCATTCAGCGAGTTTTCTTTATTGTGTTCTTTAGCCCAGACTCTTCTGCTTTTTGCCTGTCCTTAGCAGTGGTTTCCTACACTCTAAAAAATGCTGGGTTAAAAACAACCCAAACTGAGTTGTTTTTAACCCAGCTGCTGGATAAATATTGGACCAACTACATGCTGGGTTAAGTTAACCCAGCAAAATGGGTTTCTTATTTAACCCAGCAAGATGGGTAAAATATTCAATCCAAATTCTAGGTCATATTTAACTATAATGCTGAGTTAATTCTACCTCACAAATAGRTTATTATTATTTTTATGTTTTACATGTCTATGGGTAAAACAGTTTAAACAGTTTAATTACTTTGATATACTGGTCTATTACAAAAGAAAACACTAAGTTTTGCAAACCATACATATATGCAAAAAACACCCAATTAATTGTACAAAACATAAAAAAATATTTAATTTTCAAAAGCACAAGATCAGATAATACAAAACAAGTTCAACAGCGACATCATTGCGATACATTACTGAGAAGCACTAATGCCTGAGAGCAGTGCTGGTCATTATCTCCCAACATCAGGATGTAGGKGTACGGCCTCRACTGACAGATATTCCACTGTGTTGGTTCCAACCTTAGAAAGAACGAAAGTAAATGTTTATGGAAAATTTTGAGAGGGTTGGCTAGTATGCATATTTGTAAGATGATTAGTGTTTTGTAACACCTCAGCTATTTCATGTGTTTGCTAACGCTAGCGTCATGCTGGCACTACAGTTAACAGTTTAGCTTTCATTCATCACTTCACCATCTTCATACACCCTGCAAGCATTCTACAAAGAAAGCTAAAAAGCTCAKWYWT
>QMIH01001882.1:25336-46249 GCA_003987875.1 Clarias batrachus
TTTCATACACAGGTGGGGTTCTTTGGTTTGGCTAGTTAGCAGCCATTGTCAGATAAACTAGCATGCTATAGCACAGACCAGGCTGAAAGTTTGATTGTAACTTTAACACGGTAACAGTGATAAATGTTACATACAGTGAACAAATTCAGTCATAGGTGAGTGAAAGTGTGTATACAGACCTTATATTGAACATTTACATTTCCTCTTAAATGCGTGAGGAGGAAGAAAAAAAGACACGAAGCTGACACAGCCACTGAATACACCGGTGAACTTCGGGGGAGGGGCGGTCTGATCTGTGATGTTAGCTGTCGCTAGCTAATCCAACTCCAACCCAGCAAGCTGGCTTAAACAAAAAGTACCCAATTCACTGTAAATAACCCAGAAATATTACCCAACAGAGGCGACCCAGCGTTTTTTAGTGTGTAAAATTCTAAAAATCCATATCCCATATATAATAATCCAATATCACTGACCCAGTATAAATAATAATGTTATGTGGCAGGGGTTTGATCAGCATGCCACCAGATGTAATCATAAAAGTAAGAACCTTTATGCAGGGCTTCAAATTCTCTAAAAATGCTGTGTTGTTTTTGTAAACACATTGTTGGGTTGTTTATGCTGGGTCAAAATTCTGGGTTATTTCGGGTACTTTAAACACATTGTTGGGTTGCTCATGTTGGGTCAAATGAGATGTAGTGAGTCGTTTACAAATGAACACCTGGTTGGGTTATTTTGACCCAACAATTGGTTTATTCTTTATTATCTGGTTTCTCCAAATATCAGCCTGCAAAATGTTTGAAATATTATTGTTATTGTGTAACAAGTTTTCATGGCCTTCTGCTGGTGCGACCAAAACAATATCGCTCCTCGCTCACTAGCTAGGTGGCCTCTCCTTCTGCTGGTGTGCGAAGGAGCAGGGCCACGGAATTAGGCACGGCTGGTGAGCTAATGATCCTGGGCTTCTCCCCACGCTATAAAATACAGTGGGGAGTGTAGCTCGGGGTCTGTTGCACTGTAAACTCGATTAAGTTGGCACAACTCAAAATATTTGAGGTAATCAGTTACATCATTTTTTTAAGTAATGATGTTTCCAATTTTAAGTAAACAGAACTATCAATTCTTTTTTAAGATTGTTGTCCTTGTGCAAATCAAAAAATTGTTGCAGACTATACAGCACAGGAATTGAACCCGGGCTTTCCGCATGGCAAAACACTTACCACTACGCCACGAGTGCTCTATAGATTTTACATTTGTGGAAGTTTTACTTAAGTTATTGTCTTTAAGTACTTACAGTTACATAAAAAATTACATAAATTACATCAAATCTGTTCAGCTAACTTGAAAAGTGTAATTTCTACAAACTCATAAATACCAAAAAGTTCTGTATACTCAATTATTACTCATTCAATTATTTAGGTTAACAGTACTCAATGTGTTTAATTACTTTGAGCATTAGGGTTTACAGTGTAGTGTAATGTTCAACTACAATGTGTTTTTTTTTTACTCATTATTGTACAGCAAATATCAATAGCTTTGTTTCAGATTTTTCATGCTTGTTGTATAAAATACACAGATGGGGAAATTACCATTACTGTAGTATTTCTTTGATATTGTTTTAACTTTTTTCTGACTTAATATTTTTAAACCGAGACAACGAAAAATGTCACTTTGCGCCACCTGGCGGTCATTTCACGGTTTACTTTGAAATGCGACCAATTTATTTTTATTCTGTCGTTTTGTTGCAGTGGTGAGCGCGGCGATAATAGACATTCCCCTCTCTGTACATGTGTTCCCATCTGACGAAGGCAGGCCAGTTACGAAGTCCAGCGAAATGTGAGACCAGGGGCGGTGCGGCATGGGTAAGGGTCTGAGGAGACCGGCCGGAGGATGGCCGGAGGATGTTTACAGCGGGCGCAGACGTCGAAGGCTGCCACAAAGCTGGAAACATCCCTTCCCAACGTGGGCCACCAGAAGCGTTGCTGAATGATAAAACGCATTCGGGCTGAGCCTGGGTGACAAGCCAATCTAGAGTCATGGCCCCATTTGAGGACTTGTGAGCATAGAAAGAGAGGGACAAAGAGGCGATCTGGTTGCTTGGACCGGGCTCCTGGATCAATGCCTGCTTAACTTTAGCTTTAATGTCCAGTTCCGCAGCTGCTACTAAACAATGAGAGGGCAGGATCGTGTCGCATGGCATGGGGTCATGGGGAAAAGAGAACGGCATGAGAGAACGTCAGGCTTGGTGTTCTTGGAGCCTGGCCGGTAGGATAGAACAAAGTTGAACCTGTCGGGAATTGAGTCTCTTGGCACTATGCAAGTACTCGAGGTTCCTTGATCGGCCCATACTAGAAACGGGAGCTCTGTCCCCTCTAGCCAGTGTCTCCATTCTTCTAGCGCTACCTTGATGGCTAGTAGTTTCTGATTGCCCACTTCGTAGTTCATCTCGGCAGGGGACAGGCTACGGGAGAAAAATGAACAAGGGTGCAGTTTGTTATCCAGTGACGATCTCTAGGACAAGATTCCTCCAACACCGGTATTGGATGCATCTACCTCCACTATGAACTGGTGGGACAGATCGGGGATGACCAAAAACAGGACTAAGGTGAACCTTTTCTTGAGGTCAGAAAAAGATCTCTCCGCCTCCTTGTTCCAGCGGAAGCACATCTTGGAGGAAGTCAGCGCTGTTAAAGGTGCGGCGACGGAGCTGTACCCTCGAATGAACCGGCGGTAGAAGTTGGCGAAGCGGGTTCCATCTCTGGCCATGAGGGAAAGATGACGAAGCCTAGAAAGGTGGTCGATGTCGTGTGAAATTTGCATTTCTCTGCCTTGACGTATAAATTGTTCTCTAAAAGTCCCTGTAACACCTGGCGAATATGATGTCGTTGCTCCTTAAGGTTGCGGGAGAAAATCTAAATATCGTCCAGATAGACAAATACATAGATGTTCAGGAAGTCACAGAGTATGTCGAAGACAGCAGGGTCGTTGGTGAGTCCGAACGGCACTACCAGGTATTCGTAATGCCCGGTGGGGTGTTGAAGGCCATCTTCCACTCATCACCCTCCCTTGCACAGACGAGATGATATGCATTGCGCAAATCTAACTTGGTGAAGATGGTGGCTCCCTGGAGAAGTTCGAAGGCCGTAGACATGATCGGTAAGGGGTAGTGGTGCCTGACGGTTATGGCATTGAGCCCTCTGTAATCTATGCAAAGACGAAGGGATGCATCTTTTTTTGACAAAGAAAAACCCCGCTCTGGCGGGCGAAGAGGAGAGACGAATGATACCAGCAGTGAGAGCCCCTGTGATGTACTCATTCATGGGTTGTTGCTCTTGGCGTGTCAGAGAGTAGAGACGAGCCTTTGGAGGAGCGGTGCCAGGAAGGAGGTCAATGGGACAATCATAAGGCCGATGAGGAGGAAGCGACGTGGCTCAAGTCTTGTTGAAGACCAACTTGAGATCGTGGTACTCGGCAGGAACATTGGAGATGTTAGGTAGATCGTCAGGCTTGGCTGGAGTGGAAGGTAGAGGGAGTGCCGAGAGAAGACAAGACCCGTAACACGACGGGCTCCAGTCCGTGATAGTGTGCTTAGTCCAGTCAATGTGTGGGCCATGAAGCGCTAACCAGGGAAGACCGAGAACTACAGCAGCATGGGAGTTCTCAATAACCAACAGGCAGATCTCCTCAGAGTGGTAAGAGTAAGAGGGCAGGTTCGCCGCGTGATGGCTGACAGGGACTGAACTGCGAGCAGAGGTTCTACTGAAACACATGGGACCTCCAACGCCCTAGCTGTAGTGGCGCTGATCAGGTTACGGTCAGAACCAGAGTCGATGGGTGCCTGAACCTGGTGAGCTTGGCTGCAGATGATCATAGCAGGGAGTAGGGGACGTGGTAGAAGCAGTAGAAACAGGCTCTTTCCTGGCGACGCCGATGCCTCTTCTCCTCAGAAATTTGAGTCCTGTCTAGCTGCATGGGATCCTCCTGATCGTTCTGTCGTGGAACAAGGGGCCTATGAGCCATCCTGGGGGAGGGGGGATCTGCTAGCGGGAGGCGATCTCCTGGAGGTCCACCTTGAGCGGAGATGGGCGTCGACCCGACCAGCGAGATCCATGAGTCCGTTAAGGTCGGCAGGTAGCTCCTGAGAAACGAGTTTGTCTTTGACTGTTTCTGATAAAGCTTCAAGGAAGACGTCCGATAGGGCCCTGGGTTCCTGCCAAGATAAGGGTATGTTGGGCGGCTACATGAGCACGGAGCACAGCAGGATTTCCTGGAGCTCAAATCTACAAAATCGTTGGGGCAATTTTTAAAGTAGACGCTATCTTTAATAAACGATTGATGTTTTGAGCTGTACACACATACATTCTCGCTTAAACAACTCTTAAAACTACACTTTGTGACACAGTAACCGTAATATTTCGAACATTTAGCAGGCTGCTGTTTGGAGAAATAAAGAATAAACAAATTGTTGGGTCAAAATAACCCAAGCAGGGGTACATTTGTAAATTACCCACTACATCTCATTTGACCCAGCATTACCCAACCCAACAATGTGTTTGCAGAAACAACCCA
Organism: Clarias batrachus; assembly: GCA_003987875.1. Classification (NCBI taxonomy): domain Eukaryota; kingdom Metazoa; phylum Chordata; class Actinopteri; order Siluriformes; family Clariidae; genus Clarias; species Clarias batrachus. Next base: position 29,903 of record QMIH01001882.1, read on the forward strand.
GCATTTTTTAGAATGCATCATTACTCTCTCTATCGCTGCTGGATATCTGAAATTTCCTTCAGCATCAATAAACTAACTATCTATCTATCTATCTATCTATCTATCTATCTATCTATCTATCTATCTATCTATCTATCTATCTATCCATCCATCCATCCATCTATCTATCTATCTATCTATCTATCTATCTATCTATCTATCTATCTATCTATCTATCTATCCATCCATCCATCCATCCATCCATCCATCTATAGTTTCCATCCATCCATCCATCCTACCGCCCATCCATCTATCTATCCATCCATCCATCCATCCATCCATCCATCCATCCATCCATCCATCTATCTATCTATTTGTCTTTATTCTTTGTCTTAAATTGTCCCTATCAGTTTCTTTGCCCAGTTGGAGCACAGAGTCAGACGTCTGCAGTAATCTGGTACTCTGATGTCACTAGCTGAACCTGTGCTGCTGTTTGACTGCTTCCTAAATTTTTTTTCTACTTCCTAAATTTTTTTCTGTAGACATTTTCCACAGACTGTACATTACTGAGCGCAGGGGCGGAAAACCCATCGCTATTACGTGTGAATGAAAGAGCGCTGGCTTTGCTTTGAATATAGCGTTTACGGCAGAGGGGTAATTTATCCCGTTTATTGTGCAACTGGCAAGAGTGCTGCAATTTAGGAACTTGAATATTTTTGCTTTGAATTTTAAATGCTTGAAATATGAACCACAATGAATCGTAGTGGCAAAAATTTCAAACATTGTAAATGCTCTAAGGATTTTTTTTCAATTCAGATCAAATTGCAATGTAAAAAAAATCTAAAATTTTATTGCAACAAGTTTTTTTTCAGTTCATGTAATTCAACCTGCTATTTTGCTTTGAGGAATTTTGCCACTATTATACTTCCATAGATCTCAAGCACACAGACACGGCGCAGAATGTATTATCTCACTGTCATCTCTGATCTTGCATAGAGGTCAAGTTTACTGTTCAATTTATCCATGTTAGCTAGCTTAGCATGTTAGTATGTTCGCTAACCTAGTCCAATAAATTCTTTAAAGATATTCAATTGCTTGTTTATTAAGTTGTTGCGCTTATCCACATGAACTGCACAGGAATTGTGCATGTGGTTAATGCGGCAAACTGAAGTGGATCCATTGATGGGGTCACCAGATGTCGGAGATAAGTAAGCACAAGCCTCTCAAATGTCTTCATCAGGTGTGAAGTCGGTGCTACTGGTCTGTAGTCCCCAAGTCTTTTGGGCACAATGTCTTTGGCACAGGTACCACACAAAATGTCTTCCACAGTTGTGGCACCTTGCCCAGCTTCAGGCTCAGATCAATATGGGTCAAAAAAGGATTGCTGATAAAATCTATTAAAGAATAGATTCATATCATTTACCCACTTCTGGGGAGGTAAATATATGTATATATGTTGCAGTATAAGCCTCCTTGGAGTTGGCATAAAATAAATCCAGGGTTTTATTGTGTCTGGTATGGCATGAAACCTACTGGGGGAGTGTAGGTAGACTGGAGGATGGAGGTGCATGATTAAAATCTCCAGAGATAATGAGAAGAGCATTTGGACTAGGTGTTAACAGCCTGTTAACAACAGAATGTTGGACATTTCATGCCAATTCACCATCAGCGGAGGGGGAAATATACGCAGCTATCGCAATAACATGCGAGAATTCCCGGGCAAGATAGTACAGTCTTATGCTAACTGCTAACAGGTCAATGTCTTTACAGGAGATTTACTCCTTAATATGGATGTGACTTGATTTACACCATCTATTACTCACAAATACCACCAGTCCTCCCTCCATCCCCTTTCCCTTACAAACAAAAAATAAGAAGCAATATATTGTTTTTTTGTTAGTTTTTTGTCTATTGTTTGTTTATTTAGTCATGTCCAATTCCTCCCCATCACTAGGGGGCTCCCACATTAAGGCTACTACTACCACTCGGTCAGGAGAACCGAAGACTATCACGTGTTTCCTCCAAACAACGTGACGCCAGCCAACCGCATCTTTTCGAACTGCTCGCTCACGCACCATTGGGGGCAGCGTAACACACTCGGAGGACAGCGCTATCCATTCCTTCCATTTGCGCGAGCTCACAAATGCCCCTGATTGGCTGTAGAGCCGTGATTAATGTAGGAACACTAAGTACCTCTCATCCCTCCCCTCTGAGAGAGCTCGGCCAATCAGCTCTCTTTAGACCTCCGGCTGCAAGCCGTTACAGCATCACCCGGGAATCGAACTAGAGGAACTCTGAGGATGTGAACCTGATAGACAGTGAAACCAGACATGTTGCATCTACAGCATTCAGCAGACTTATAAAGTGACTCATGTTCATTATCCTGTTATCCGACTCATTGGTCTAGGGGTATGATTCTCACTTAAGGTGTGAGGGATCCATGGTTCTAATCAAATGGTTACTGGATTTCTGATCAGAAGGTCGGGGGTTTGAGCCTCTGCTCTGTTGAGCCCTTGAGTAAGACCCTGCTCAGGGGTTGCTGTATCCTGGCTGACCCCTGCACTCTGACCCCAACGTTCTAACTGCAGATATGTGAAAAAAAAAAAAGATTTTACTGTGCTATAAGATGCACATGAAAAATAATTAAACATAATATATTATAATGATTATGCATCCAAGCAGCTGCGGGTTAAAGGTCTTACTCAAGAGCCCAACCACTGAGCTCCCCCTGACCCCTGACCCCCAAAATGCTCAGTGACATTTATACTCTCTCAGTCTGTTGTGTAACAGATAAATGGCTGCACAACTATTTAAGATTTAAGCTTAAATCCTGATGAAACCATAACCATCCCTAAAGTCGTGAGTCTAAAACATCTAAACCATCTGCACTCTCGGGGAGAAAGGGAATATAATGTGCAGTCCTCTGTGATATTCAGAGAACATGTATGCGTTCCATTTTCCGCACTTTGTCTTGGCTTAATACACTGTAGTCTCGTGGCTTTGTGTTGAGCTTGCAGTACTGTAGAGCGTCCACTAGAGGGAGGCWGAGCGCTGCTGAAAAACAGTTGACCACAACATGCGAAAATTCTTTCTGCTTGAAATTTACTTAAAAAAATGCACAATCAGATTTTTTTATATAGTGCCAATGCATCACAGGGCACATATACTCAAACACTATGGGCAACTTGGGAACAATAAACCTCTACCCGGAGGAAACTCCATGAACACAGATCCGTGTCAGGAATCAAACCCGGAAAAATAAAAATAAACACACCCTGAATCGAAGATTAACCCATAATTAAACTATTTCATTGCCTCTTCAAACTTCTGTCGTTACAGGAGATAAAAACTATAATGCTAACGTCACCAAATATTCTGTACACATATGCACACAGACTCGAGCCCTGATTCCTCTCCTCGGTGGGGTTTGATGTGTGATACCTGGCTTGCAGGTGAGACGTGGCTTTAAATAGCAGAAATCGTGCTGTGTGATCATTCTGACCTCTACACCATCTGTCTCAGTGGAAATGCTGCGTCACATGACTACGCCCCCCACAACACACACACACACACACACACACCCACACACACTAATCCACTTGCTGGAAGTGTACTCCATTCCAACCCAGACCTGTGATGTCCTTGATGGTGCTGTGGCTGATTCCTTTAAAAAGTCATTCTGTTAAATATTAATAAAGAGATTTTATTGTTACAGATATTACAGAACCGCTTTCAGCTCGATATAAATTAAGGCAACGTAATGTATATGATGTCACACCAGAGGTTGTACAAATCAGTATATATGCTAATTATATTCTGTATGTATTTCTAATAACAGTATACATTTTGTAATCATAGATACAGCAGTCAGACAGACTCTCGTGTCCAGCAAAAAGAAATGTCGACTTCCTATTGATTTTCACAAAAAGCTGGTGAAGTGGTGTGTATTTCATAATAAATCCCTCTTTCACACGACTATAAATAACATCTCGGCTATTTTTACACCGTTCACTATTCCTCAGCTCCTGTACTCCTGACATTCTGCCTGCAGAGCCACAGTGAAGAAGAGCAACCTCCTCATCAGCGCAGTGAGCGCTCCTCATCACCACGTCTAACATTCTCATCTACAGGGCAGGCCAGGTTAGTTAGCTCATTCTACCTAGAACTGGTAAAAGTGTTGCTATGGTTACCATGTGGCCCACATTAGTCTTGATTTTCACTTCAGCACTCATATTTACTCAATCCTGTTTCTTATAAATATTCAGAGTAGAAGTATTCCAGCAGAATGGATTTGTGTCTAAAATAGTTAAAGTAAGATCGTGATTTTGAACACATGGTTAATCCAGGGCCGGTTCAGAGGAGAGTGTTCAGAGTGTGATGGAATCGAGGATGCAAGTGCGAGGATAAAGTGACTTTATTTGGAGACATGTTAATAGAAGATGAACTGAAGAAACAGGACAAGGAATGTATGAGGAGACAGAGATCCCCATGGGGCATAACGGCAAAACAAAGTGGCACAATCAGAAGTGCAGCGGTTCAGTGGAGTGGGTGGCTGCTGTCTTTGTCCATGAAAAATATTTACTCACAAGCTAGAGTGTACAGAAACGCCAAAACACTCAAGTCTACAACATATCCATCACACAAAGACCTCAAACTCAACAGATTTCACCAAACTGTCTGATGAAAGCTTAACACCAACTTACTGTTAGACACACGGATGCGTTCGTGCCACTCAAGTGTTTGTCATTGTTAAAACAAAAAATTACCTTAAATTATCCCTCACTCACTCACTCACTTATCATCTATACCGCTTAATCCTGTATTCAGGGTCACGGGGGCGGAGCCTATCCCAGGAGACTTGGGGCACTAGCCAGGGTAACTCTGGACATATTCCCAGTCTGTCGCAAGGCGCACACACACACACACACACACACACGCACACACACTCATACACTCATTCACACACTAAGACCAATTTGGGAACATTAATTAACCTAACCTACATGTCTTTGTACTGTGGGAGGAAACCGGAGTACCCAGAGGAAACACACCAAGCACAGGGAGAAAATGCAAACTCCATGCACACCTTAAATTATCAATTTCTTTAAAAAGCCCTGTGACTTTTCAAAAACTTTTATATTTTTTTATTTTCCATGACTTTTCCAGGTCTGTATATTATTACTATTATTGAAGTAATTAAAGAGATGTCCCACTACAGTCATAAAAATGTTAATAAATACAACGTTAATCATCATTGGCCTCAACGGACAACGGGGTTCCTAAATAGATGGATGGAATTGGAGGGATACGGCTGCTGTTTTAAACTTCCCCAGAATACCGTGTTACCCCCCCCCCCCCCTGCTGTGGAGTTCAGCATGTAGACCTCCGCAGGAGAATGTGAGGGACGCATGGCTGTGTAGACCTCCACATGGGGCTGGGACAGAAAGGGGCTATGGGGGCTACTCTGTTGACACCCACCACACCTCCCCCCCCTCCCAAAATGAAACATCATCTTCATCCTAAACAGGTTTTTCAGGTCTGACCCGTCACTTTAGCTCATATTTGGGATTTTGCACAGCGTGACTCTCCGCTATTCAGCCAGGATACACTCCACTAACCCATGCTCGGCTCAGCTCACACACACTGCTCTCATTTTCCTCTGACACATTCCTCTCATCCTCCAGAGTGCTTTGTGTGTGTGTGTGTGTGTGTGTGTGTGTGTGTGTGTGTGTGTGTGTGTGTGTGTGTTTTATTTTACAATAAATAACAGAAAATGGCATTAAATTATTTCAATATTTACTGTATAAACTGTAGCTCTGAAAGAAAACAAACAAAAAAATATGATTAAAATAAAAGGAAAGACTCAGTGTGTGCTGTGATGCTGTGAGTGTTTGGACTTTAACAGGGACGTATAAAACACCAGGATGTTAATGGAACGGATGTATTTCTGTCCACACACACACGCGCGCACACACACACACACGCACTATCATGCTGGTGTGACGGCTGTATGAAGTTCACAATAAAGACAAGAAGCCACAGGTTTTGTTTCCTCTTTTTATTTACACATTTATACGTATGTACACTGTACAATTACGGCAAAATAAATCAACATGTGAACTTATATTGTGCACATCACATACTGTACGTTTGATCAAATGAAGGAAGAGAGGGTGGGATTCATTATCCAAACACACAACATTAACTGTACTGCAATCTGCACACACACACACACACACACACACACACACACACACACACACACACACACACACAGCATTTGCAGCATGGCCAATGCCATGTCCATCAAAATCTTATAGTTCTTTCATCATTAAGCTCAGACATGTGACACATAAACACCTTCTCAAACGCTGAGCTCATCTTCAGGAAGGTTTTAAACACAACACACAAAGTAGCTGTAAAGTATTACATAAAGAAAGTCTTAAACTCAAACTCTCAAATACAAATAAGGGGAGAAATCAGACCCGACAAACAGATCAGAGCTCACGTTAGCTGCGTCAGCGCTGTGAGCGTCGACTCGACCAGACGAGAGAGGAGACACCTCGGACTCGCTCACTTCAGAGTCTCAGTGTAAAGTCTCGTTTATCCAGAACACACCTCCGATTTCACTTCTGTAAGTTTATTTCACAGCAAGTCGATTTTAAAGTCTCCGTACTTCATATGACCTCATTTGAAGATGAACTACATGAGAAATTTATTATACACACATGAGCATGACTAATGTCTTGTGTAAGAAATAATGCACAATAGAGGGCGCTGTTCTGGGATAGAAATTAGAAACATTTCCATGAGCATGATTATTTTCCTCCAGCAGCATGATCTGAAATGTTTTATTCCTCTTCTACCATGCCAAGAATTACAATTTTTAATAATTAAAGGGGAACATGTAGAGACCGAATGAAAGAGCCTAACCTGTGTTACAAAGGTACCCGAGGTTCGTCCTGTACCGTACATCCTAGAAGAGCTTTTCAGGCCTCCTGATATCAATCAGAGGCTTTCAGGTGTTAAAGAACTTGCTCGTATTTGAAATAAACACACTGTGTGATCTTTTCCGTCACAGTCATGTCGCTGCACAACCGAAGCTTCCTGTGACATCGTGACGCAGTGAAACTGTTATTAAGATTAATATCAATAATTATTTAATTCAATCATCACACACGTCTCATCACTGTTTTATAAAAGCAGTGCGCCACAGTGCATTACAGTAATGTGTTTCTGATCGAACGTTTATAAATCTGCATGATCAAATCACTGGAACAGGCGCCCCCTGGTGGCTCATCTCTAGAACATATGACATTCTAATGAGCGCATTTATATAAACCTCAGACGCCGCTGATTAGCACCTCCTCTTCACCGATCATTATCCCGTATGTATATTGGATGTATGTTATTTAGGATGTTCACCATGACGTGATTTTTTTCTCGCGTGTAGATTTAGAGTTACATCTCACTAAATTCATACAGACTTCAGGTTCCTTCATGAAGCACCTAAATGTACGTAGAAACACTAAACCGAGGACACACCAAAGCACCAAAGTATGATAAAGTAACACACAAACTCAAAAACTCAGCCACACATGTATTTGTTTATTGTTCTGTAAATGCTTATGAATGGCAGCGCTCCATAGCACACTGTACACACTGTGTTCCCCATGACACCAGCGCCACCCTGAGGTTACACCAGGAAGTGGAAAGAGGAAGTGGAACATTCATTTCCTGTATAGGTTCCCAATGCTGAGTTTTATTTAATATTATAATACTTAAATCGTTTGCTATCGTTCTGTGCAAAAGTCTTGACGCCCCTCATTTCATCATATTTTGCCTCCATTACTTCAGACTTGCTTGTATTGCTTAATGTGGTGTTGAGGAACAGTTCTCCAGGACTCCTGCAGGCCCTCGTTATGTTCACTCCAGTCCCTGTAACTGAACGGTTTCAGAGGAATGTTTTTGTTTCTTAAGCCACACAGTGACCTGTGAATCATTCAAGCATTAAAAACATCTAACTTCAGTCCTGATCGAGTGAGAAACAGGTGCAGATGATGAGAGACGATCAGGAGGTGATTAGTTTACTGATGATGCTGAATGCTGAGGGGTTGGAACAGACGAGAGGGGAAATGAGGTTGCTGCTGCTGAGGCTGTTACAGAAACAACTAGTTTTTAAATTGTATCTTTAGGCACTCTGCAGTTTACTGTCACAGTAAAACATGTGTTCCCATTTAATTTCAGTTAATATGAAGAAATGGAGGGCGTCAAGACTTTTGCACAGTACTGTAATTTTTTTGTTATGGTTTTTACTTATGTCAGAATTCCAGTGGGTTTAAACATTGCCAACGATTCCAGATGTTTCTGAAGCGTCTGACTGGACAGCTGTAAGACTAAAGAGTTTATTGGGTGAGCCTCAGGGGCGAGAAATAAAAATTGTGGACTCACAGAAGTCTGATTCGTCCCTAGCAGCGTTTTCCAAACAACGTGAAACCACCTTGAGCATCTGTACAAACATCTGTATGGAATGTGTGGTACTGTGAAGAATAAGCCTAGGGGTGTGTAAACGTTCGACCTTGGCTGTGTATCGGCTTCCTTTCACACATTTAAAAAACTGCCAGCGACAGCTCCTCCCTACCGAGCCCTCACTTTTACTTCAGTCTGGATTTGTCCTTAACACGCTCAGCTCTCGCTCCATGTACGGCGAAGGTCACGCTTGTCACAGCTTGTTATGCACGAGCTGGATAAAAAGAAAAAGAGATTTCTGCCAGAGATTCTCACGGCCGATGTCTCGCACCCTTCCTGCCTGACACATCCAGTCAGAACACAGAGGACGAAATGTCAGTGCAATGTTACAGATACTCCAGAGTGTGTGATCACCGCTGCACGGCGGTGTGAAGGGGCTACCTCGCTCTGTCTTGTCGTCTCGTCAGGATTCACAATCACTCTTGGTTTAGTATTGCTTAGATGAAACTGTTTCACTGTCACGAGTCAAAATCAGGAATTAGTTCTCCTGAAAGTAGCCAAAATAAACCTTAAACTAATTTCCACAAGCAGCAAATGTAGGCAAGACATAGACACAGCGCACAGCTCGACCAGATCCCATCACCAACAAGTTGTCCCTGTTGGGCCCTTGAGCGAGGCCCTTAACTGCTCGGATAAAAACATAAGGTGGTCTCGATAATGGCGTCTGCCAAATGCCTTAAATGTAAATGAATACGTATGTCTGTGCCATAAGGGACGAAAAACTCCACAGATGTACCGGTGATTCAGTACATTCAGGTGGTCATGTGACTTCATTTTATCTCCACATAACGTTGCTGAGTCTCGACCTGAGCGACTGAAGCGACCGCAGATCATAACACTAAATCCTGATTCCAGAGGCTTGTACAGTGGACACTATGCATGATGGGAGCATCGCTTCATGCGCTTCCCTTCTTACCCTGACACGCCCATCACTCTGGAAAAGACTCAGTCTGGACTCATCAGGTCACATGACCTTTTTCCACGTTTATGCTCCCTAACGAACTGAAGCCTTTTTTTTTTTTCTCACTAACTAAGTGGTTTTCTTACGGACACACAGCTTCCTATCACATTTCCCTCTGTGAGGTTGAGGTTCAGCACCGTCCTCCCAGGGTTTAATAATGTGTTGGACAGCTTCATTCTGAAAGAGACTTTACTCTTGGGTAGACGGTGTATTTTATACATTTATTTATTTGAAATATCTTAAAGTCACCATAAGATTGAACAATTTCTTTTGCTAAATTAGTTCTCTCTCTATCTTCTGTGTCCTACATGTTTAACTTTAATTTTAGGAAAATTACACCAGCAGCTTGTTTCTTTCACATGTCCGCTCCCGTTGCCAAATCTGGAGCTTTTACAGTAAACCGGTGCCACAAATGAAATAAATACAATGTTTAGCATGTGTTACTGTAGGCACTTTAAATCACCAAATAAATCTGCATTTAATATCGGAGAAGCTCCGCCCACTGGATAACACTTCTGAGATGAAGTCTTATTGAGGACGAGGGAGGAAAAATTCCAGGAATGTGTGATTGATTTTGTTCGGGGGGGGAGGGGGGGTCTACAATCTAGAACATACAACTTGATAAAAAATAAAAATATAAAAGGTTAGAAATCCAAAAATGTACTGTTGGCACATGCCTACCGTGGAGACTGTAACACTACTCAGAGGTTCTATAATTAAAGCGTACACACACACACACACACACACACACACACACACACACACACAGTTTTCTACTAAGATGATGTTTCTTGAATTAAAAAGCAACAATAGATACTGTATTTTCTGGACAGTACATCTGTGTTTCTCTCTCTCTCTCTCTCTCACTCACTCACACACACACACACACACACACACACACACACATTGGAGAGATCTCCAATCACAGCATTGAGCTAATTATACAACATTTTTAATGCTATATTAGCACCAAGCTAACGGTGGCGCCTGGTTTCACACACATCGTACCTTCACACACACACACACGAATCCAGGAGCACTGACATTTCTGCCGTTTATAGCACACAGCTTACAGTGCATTGATTTTTGGTTCGTTCTTTAGTACAATGATCAGCTCATCCAGTTTGCATTGTTAGCCCAGGCTAGTGCTAGTGCTAGCAAGTTAGCATTTCTCAGAGTGAATGCAGTGATTTTTATGGCAGAATGTCAGTGTTACAGTCCAGAAAACACAATAATCTACAGGACTCGAGCTACGAGCGCTAATAAAGGGATGAGCTGAGTTCCTCCTGAATCGCTCTCGGCCTCGTCACCAACACACACCCACACGAGATACATGCTTTTCAATTGCTACGTCCCTTTCAGCTCGTTCTTTGCTCAGCAATTGTGATATATTTATATAGATTTATTAATATATATATATTTTTTAAAGTACTACTTTGGCTCTTAAAAATAAACTCTACTAAGAAGTCGGAACACTGGCAGTGATCTGGTTAAGAAAATAACACGGGTGATGCAGAACACACACTGCATCAGGTTTGCAGCTTCTAATAATAGTGCATTTCTACTGGTCTAATGTCTTTGTCGCTCTCTCTCTCTCTCACACACACACACACACACACACACACATATATATAGACACACATATAAACACATCTGCTGCCACCCACCATATAACCTCCCTGCCGTGGAAGCATTTTAACTTATCTTTAAAAGCAACAACATTGTCTTGCCCTGTTTCATGTATTATTGGAATGTTTAACATCCTTTCCGGTGGCATTTTTGCACCGAGCGCCTTCACCCCTTCTTCATTTGGTTCTTTTGGTCATCGTTAGAAGTAGAAATAATGACGGATGGTTTGAGCCTGAACGCTATGTGATGTTCTGTATAATGTCATGACACGTCCCACTGTCCCACTCCTGAGACACATCAGGATTTCCTCCAGAACACAAGGAGGGCAGCTCTGGATGGAGATTTGTTGAAAATGTCCAAAAGAAATCATAGCAAGCTACATAATTAACACCACTAACAGTCCACTAGGTAGCGCTTCTATTCACATCATGATCGGGACATGCCGAATGCTCGAAGGCCCTTTGGGGAAAAAATCTAAAGCAGTGTATAACACATGACAAACTGAGGCAGCTTGTGTAAAAGAGGATGTACAGAATAAAACAACTCCAGCATTCTTTACACTCGACTTAGTTAAACTCCATGATAAACTTAATCTGAAAATTGTGTTAATTCTTTTTTTTTCAAACCAAAAAAAAAAAAAAAAAAAACAGGTCTGCAAATGCTTAGGCCCTTTGATTGAAAAACAAAAAAGTGTCTTTTTTTTTCTTGAAACAACAATTTTTGTCACATCACAGCACCCACAGTACAAACATCTGACAAGGAACTCCAGCAAAAATGGGTTTCTACACTTGGTGCCAGGAAACCCGGCAAGAGATGGCGAAGAGTGAAGAGTTCTTCAAGTGAAGAGTCCGTCTCTCCGTCCATCAGGTATTGCACTGCGACTCGATCCTTATGGATCTTCATGGGAAGGGAGATGAGTGGAAGAATGGGAAAAGCAATATCAAAACACGGCAGTATAGTACAGGGTAGGACGTTTTTGTCAACTGCTCGGAAGTCCTGTTGTCTCGCTTAGACATTGAGATGTTTCCCCTGGACAACGGAACAGTCGAAATAAATAATCTCAAGGAAGACAAGCCTGCGCTCCATTCCATAATTCAGGACTTTTACACTCTTCATGGCAGTGCTTAGCCTCTTTTTTGGCCAAAAAAGTGAAAGAAGGGATCTTAGCAGGTCCAAATCACAGGAAAAAAAAAAAAACAGGTAAGAAGTACATGAAGAAGAATGAAGGAGAAAAAGAGAAAAAAGGAGGATCTCTGTAGTCCATATAGAAGTAAGGAGAGAAAAGAAGCAAATGCTGGATGGCTTTTGGTACCCGTGTTCAAGCTTGTGCATAATAACAGGGGCTTGTGGGTGTCGGTTTCATCTGGGGTGGGGATAGTGGGTGGGTCCATTAAGCTTTGAGGGAATGCCACTGGGCAACGGCAGTGCGAGGGTGGCCCATCATGTCCTTCCAGTGTTTCACCTCTGCAGGACCGCTCTTCCACGAGAGATAGATCTAAATAACCAAGATATAGAGAGAGATCAGAAACTAGCAATTTCTTATCCTTTTTCATGTTTAATAAAGTAAGTTTATAAAACACAATACCATTACATATATCTGCATTACGAGCATAATTCATTCCGGAAGTGGGCTCGTATTCCAAAACACTCATAAACCAAATCAAATTTTTCCATAAGAAATAATGAAACCTCAAATTATTTGTTCCACAGCCAAAAAAAATGAATACATAAAAATAATTGATACAATATATAAAGTAAAAATAAAACAAATTAACCTACACTTTACCTTAAAAAAAAAAAAATCCAGACAGATAAGTCTGATCTTTCTGATGGTAACCCCATATCACTCATCACCCTAAGAACACCGTCCTCAAAGTCATGCATGTTACTGGTAGCATTACGGTGCCAGGATGCTTTTATATCAACAGGGATTAGAAAAATGGACTCGGTTAAAGGGAAAGGTGGAAAGAGCCTAATTTCTGAGGAAAACCTGGAAGAACAGCAGAGCAAGTCTGCAAGAGATTTGTGACTCAGGTGCTCCACAGCCAGACCATAAGCACGCTGACAAAGCTCCACTGGAGGTGTTCGAATCTCACTGGTTTATAACAACCCAGTCGAAGCCCAGAGCTGAGACTTGCTGGGAAGATTTACAAACTGCTGCTTATCATTAGTCTCCTTTCAATCTGACAGAGCTTAAGGATAAAAAATGATGAAGCCGTTATTGCAGCTAAAGATGGTTTTGTCCTGGGGCAGAGGGAGGTTGGTGTCAAAATGGAAAAAAATATTTTACACATTCCTGAATAATGGTAGACAGTTATTGAGGAATTTGTGTGTATGAGTGTGAGCGAGCGCGACCTAACAACTGTACCTTGCCTATGACATCATTTCGACTGAGTCTGTCCTTATCCATGACTGTGATGACGATGGTGGTCTCTCTCAGCACGTGAGCGGGAACGTCGAAAGGAAAGGACTCGTTAAAGACAGGATTCAGACACCTCTTCATTACCACCGTCTTCTTCTTTTCCACCCGTTTGTCTTTGTGCATCAGCCACACTTTCACATACGGGTCTATAGTGCAAAAAACGTTACGCAGTTTATTTAATCAACTCAAGTCTTTGTATGAACTGGAAACCTAATGCAGTCTTACTCTCAACACTGATGTAATAAAAAACAGAACAAATCTTCTCCTTCGTTCTGGTGCTGGCCTACTGCCAGCTGTTTTAGTTTAAAATCTCTTTGGAGTCACATAAAAGATATTTTATATACCACTAAACCAGAGCGTACTCGAGCCACGGCTGAGCCGGATGAAGGTGTACAGGCCTACCTGAGGTGCCGCCGATGTCCATGGCTTTGAGATTGCGTGCCTTTATGATGTTCACAGTGATTGTGTTAGTCGTGGGATTGTAACACAATGACACCAACAGGTCACCTCGACTTCCCTAAACACACACACACACACACAACACCAGGACTGTTTCATAAGGAGGCAGGATTTTAATTAGCATCAGCTCTGTGAATCACATCCCATAATACGGACTGGAAAAAGAAACAAATCGACAGCAGGCTGAAGTGAAGCTCCAGCTGAGGAGGACCTTCAGCGTTTTTTTTTTTTTTGGCATTTGCAATCTGTCATATTAAAGAGTGAGGTGATTAACCATGCTGTTCATTTAGTCAGCAAATGTGATATTAATGTTTGTCAGTGCATAATTTACACAGCTGTACAGGGTTCATTTATTTTCACGTTAAGATTCCAAGTCCATGCAAAGCAGCATCCACTCAGGAACCCAGGTATGGGAGTCTATCACAGGGCGCCATGCACACACTGGGGTAATGTCAAGCAGCCATTCCATGTATCTGGATGATTTTGGGAAGAAAGAGGGAGCTGAAACATTAGGAAAGCCATATGGACATAACGAGAGAATGCACAGAAAATATCATGAGCTCGTGACCAAACCCGAGACCCTGGAGCTGAGAAGCAGAACGTGCTCCCAGCTGAGTCGTCCAGCATTACATTAGCTACAATTAAAATAATTTATTTGTCCTTTATACTCTACAGCACAGTGACACAGTGTGACACAGCACAGTGGCTCAAATGGTTAAGGCTCTGAGTTACTGTTAGGGGTTCAAGCTTAGACCTGCGAGCTCTGAGCTTTGCGCTACAGTAGTATATGTGATAAGCCCTGGAGCAAGGCCCTCTCTGCTCCAGGGGCCACTGTATCAAACTTCCTAACAACAACCTAGAATATGTGAAGAAAGGAAATGCTCTTTAATACAACATATAAACTGAAAAGGAATGAAGGGGGAAAATGAATCCCAGATATGTTATGTGTAGAACACTGAAAAACAAATGTGAGCTATTCAGTATGTGTACTTGCTAAGGAAAGCAGATTCAGACAGCAGTCATGTCTCGTCTAATGTACTCCACCTGAAATGACCTCCTACAAAATGTTTTGAAGTTTAACTGAAGGTAACTGTAACCTCAGAGCCGATATACTTTGCGGTAGAGGACGAAGGTAAATACTCTTCAGATCTTCACCGCTCCCTGAATGAGGCCTACTATGCAGCCTGAAGGTCAACTGTGTGTAAGTGGACAGGCTGATGGCTTGATTGTATGCTTTGCAGGCTTGGGTTTGTGACAGAGCTACAGCTTGAAGCCTCTTACGTGATGAACGTAGAGCACCACCTACTCGTGCGAGCCAAAACACGATTAAGCAATTATCTTCAATTCCCTTCAAGCTCTGTCAATCCTATTCTGTCCAATTTTCTTCCCCTCGAACGCAGAAATAGACCAACATTCACACACAGACACGCTGGATCGGGACTCACGCTGCCATCGCTGCACGGTTTCAGCTCTTTCCAGACTGGCTCCATGTGAGCTAGATTGATCTTGTTGAGTGGAATGGACACCTCGCCGATGGGGTCGTTCCTGCTGAATCGGTCGTAATCCAGCACCTGCAGGTACAGGGTGCGCTGGACCACCTTCTCATACGGGAAACCTGCAAGATATATGCTGTACATATGAGGGCAGAAACAGATACAACGTACTGTATACTCTGAGCAAGGTTGCATTTTCAAAGTGAAATCTTCTGTGATGTGCACCTAGATCAGTAAGCATGGGATTAAAATATCTAGACAACTCAACTCATCTTTATCGGTACTGTATAGCACTTTAACAACAAGAATGCCCCAAAGTGCTTCAAATAAATAATAAAATAATATAGTAATATAATAAAATAAAATAAGGAACTAATTTTAGTCACTGTTTAGTCACTTTAAATATGAACACTTTACAGCATACTTGGACATTTCTATTTATACTCTACTCCTTCCCACACAAAAATTCCATATATATTCTATATTTTTCTATATTGTACACCTGGATTTTCTTCATTTGCCTTATATTGTATATTAGTTTGGTTTTCCTATATTTTCCTTACATTGTATATTTGTATTGTACAGATATTTTATTTTTAGTTAAATATTTTTCATTCATTTATTTTATTTTATTTTCATTTTTTAAATATATATATATTTATTTCCTATAAATAGTCTTGAATAGTCTTTTATTTTAAGGTCAGGGCAGTTGCCTAAGCATTTCACTGCATATCGTACTGTGTATGACTGTGTATGTGACAAATAAAATTTGAATTTGAATTTGAAATTAAATTAATTAAATAAAAATAATTAAATAAATTGGTCTTCACGATCGTTAGTTGCACTACAGAGATTTTTAAATAGTTGGGTGGATG
>QMIH01001882.1:52084-79556 GCA_003987875.1 Clarias batrachus
GTGTGTGTGTGTGTGTGTGTGTGTGTGTGTGTGTGTGCGTGTGTGTGTGTGTGTGTGTGTGCGCACTACGTACACCCCATACTTAGCACATCATGCATTTACATTCAACTCAAAAGCACATGTTGTGTAAGGATGGATGGAGTGGAAGCACGTGTTCCATAAAATATACTGTTGTTCTTTCACACTTACCATGAGCATGTCACTGGTGGCGGAGTTGGCGAGATCTGAGACAGAGGAGTTAGCGTCTGTGCGGCGGTTGCTCTCGTCTGGGGTCTGGCCTTTAGGACTGCTGTTGGCTTTGTTACCGATGGCTCTGCGGGCAAAGACGAACAGTTGAGTGTAAACACATATTCAGCTCCAGGATCCCTGACACTCAGAAAACAGTGTGTGTATGACCTGCACTTGGTGTATATTGGGGTCTTCTTATATTTCTCCTGGACGGGGTAAATTTGCCAGGCTTCCTTTTCTTTCTGCACTTCAAGCAATTCTTACATTAGATTTTAAACTGAACTATAAGCTGTGAAGAGATCGACATTTCACAGCACAGAAACGTATAAGGCTAAGAACTTAGCTAGCGAAGTGAGCTGGACTAGCTAGCCAGTACTAAAGCTCTGTACAATGTTAAATCTTAAAAAGCACATAGAGACTGTACTAGATCACAACATAGCTAACAACATGTGCAGATTAACGTGAACAAGCTAACTCACTCACAGACCTAGCAAGATTAAACCCTAATGCTAAGTTAGCTAGCCAGCTCGTGTTCCTTTTCTCTCGATACAGTTGATATACAGAAGTCATTTTCATCTGTGTCAGCTGTAGACTTGTGAATTGTTTGAAAATATTTTATTTCCTATAATCTTATTTTCCTATTTAAGTTATTTTCTTAAATGAAAAAAATAATTATTAAAATTTATTATTGTGACAGTATCAATATTCTTACTCAACTCAGTGTGTTTAGTTCTCTGTACACTACAGAGACACCGTAACACACACTCACTCATCATCTATACCGCTTTATTCTGTATTCAGGGTCACAGGGGGCCTGGAGCCATTTCCAGCAGACTCAGGGCATGAGGCGGGGTACACCCTGGAGAGGGGGCCGATACATCACGGGGCATACACACACTACGGGCAATTTAGGAACACCAATCATCCTAATCTCCAGGTCTTTGGACTGTGAGAGGAAACCAGAGTACCCTGAGGAAACCCCCTGAGCACGGCGAGAACATGCAAACTCCACGCATACAGAGACGGGAATCGAACCCAGACCCTGGAGGTGCAAGGTGACAGTGCTAACCACTACACCACCATGCCGCCCGTACTTGGAACAATGCTTGTTAAAATGTTTAATTTTTAAATACAATATATATTGTTTTTTTACATTTCTAAGAGTATTTTGAGATTTTTTATAATGAAGTTGTAATCTGCAGTAACACAGAACTGGCATAGGGGGGCGACACACATCTGCAGCATGCGCACTCTGTGTGTGTGTGTGTGTGTGTGTGTGTGTGTGTGTGTGTGTGTGTGTTATTCCTCTGAGATACCCAGGTTGTTGGCAAGGCAACATTTAGATAGAAACACACACATGCACACACATACAAACACACATGCACACGCGCACACACACATTTTAACACTATTATTGGAACACTCAAGTGTGTGCCAGTGAATCATGATCCAAATAAAAATGTGTGTGTGTGTGTGTTTTTTGATAAAGATGATCGTGTTATACAGTATCTATGATCTTACTAGTACTCCAGGCACTAGGTACATTCCCTGACACTGGGTTGTGTTGACCCTGCTGTACTCACATACGTTATGTAACTGTGTCTCATAAGCAGCAACAACTGACACAGCTAATACATTTCTGTGCCAGTGTGTGCGCAGCTTCACCACATGATGGGCCGGATACAGAACAGGCATCACATGCAAAAGCTAATCCGAGCACATCTCCCTGATTTTTTTTCCACCTAAACTAACATGATGTCAGATTACAAATACACCATGGACTAAAATCCAGAAATCCACCAGTATGTTATTGAATACTGGTACTGGGGACAGTATTGGTTCTTGGACACTCAGAGCGCTGAGATCCAACAGGAAATGGGAAAAGGTGCATCTAATCTAAGCAGTCATGGACACAAGTTCTTTAGTAGTAAAATCTAATCTAAATAAAAACAGGGGAGAAAGAAGTAAAGTATTTAAGTACTTAAGTAGAAGTCCTGAATTTACATGTCATTTTGAGTAAAAGTCATGATACAAGACAGCCTCTCTCTCACTCTCTCTCTTTCTCTCCTTCTCGTCCTAATCATGGTTTGCAACCATCTCCGTTTCTGATGTCACACCCCTGCTACAGGATTGCATAATTTATGAGAAAAAAGCAAATCATGCAATTATATATAATAATCAGCAGGTGGCGATAATCCTGCCTCAAATACTACACACCGTGAGGTTCTGTAACACAACGGCAAGCAGTAATGTAGTGAAGTAAAAGTACTGATATTTGTTGTAGTATATAGTGGAGTAAACATAAAAAGCACCCACTGATACAACTACTCCAGTAAAGTGTAGATATTGCTGGAGACTTTAATATTCATTTTGAGAATCCAGAAGACCCTCTGAGAACAGCATTCTTGTCCATACTGGACTCAGTAGGAGTAAATCAGTGTGTAGTAGGACCCACTCATAAAGCAGGTCACACTTTAGATTTAATATTATCCTTCGGATTAAGTATAGGAAATATAACCACAATTCCACATTCTGAAGTTATCTCGGATCACTACCTTGTCTCGATTAAAGTGTGTTATAGTAATAATGTACGCACAGCACCGTGCTTCCACCTTAAACGTACATTTACATCAAATACCGCACAGAGCTTTATCAATAATCTCCCAGAATTATCAACTTTGATTGGATCACTATCTGACTTCACAGAACTCGAACAGGCGAATGAATCTCTAGAGTCAGCACTTCGTTATAGCTTAGATAATGTAGCTCCAGTTAAAAGAAAAATGATTAGAGATAAGAAACTCGCTCCTTGGTATAATGACCACACACGTGCTTTAAAACAAACTTTGAACGTAAATGGCGCCAAACTAAATTGATAGTATTCGAAATAGCTTGGAAGGAGAGCATCCTGAACTATAAAAAAGCTCTCAGTGATGCTAGATCAACGTATCTCTCCACTCTTATAGAAAATAACAAAAATAATTTAGATTTTTATTTAACACTGTAGCTAAATTCACTAAAAACAAGACCACTGCAGAAATCTCCACAACAACATCATGCAGTAGTGAGGATTTCATGAACTTTTTCAATAACAAAACCATAAATATTAGGCAAAAAATTCAGGCTTTGAAACCAGACAATGTAAATAATTCAGATGATCTAACCACATCACATCAGAACTTAGAACACTTTACTCCCCTTGAAGCGAGGGAACTAATTTCACTCATCTCTTCTTCAAAATCATCAACCTGTATATTAGATCCTATACCGACACATTTTCTCAAACAGATAGTACCAGCAATAACAGAACCCCTGTTGAAAGTAATTAACTGTTCACTCAGTAGTGGGTATGTCCCCAAATCCTTTAAATTAGCCGTTATTAAACCACCAATCAAGAAACCTGACCTTGACCCCTGTCAGCTGTCCAATTACAGGCCGATATCAAACCTTCCGTTTATCTCCAAGATTTTGGAAAAGGTAGTATCACAGCAGTTATGTTCACATCTACACAGAAATAGCATAAATGAAGTGTATCAGTCAGGATTTAGCCTTCATCACAGCACAGAGACAGCACTTGTTAAAGTAGTAAATGACCTCCTATGTCATGCGCACTCCTAACGCGACCGGCACGAGGCCCCGGAAGTAGTATGATCGCGTCTTAGGAAGCATAAAAGGAAACAAGATGGCGCTTTACACTCGCTCAGTCATTGAGTTTTGCCCATGCTATCGCCGACGCTTCACTCGTCTAAACGTGAGTACTCACTTTCTTGGGTCATCGCTTCTGTTTGGGTGTGTGTATTTAGAAAGCGGGTTTATTTGTGTAAACTCTTGCTCTCGCTTCGGGAGAGTTCTAATAATAACCAGCATGGTTATCCTGCCTGCTCACGCTACTTCCGCGTTTGGGTTTACCATCCACGCTACACGGCTAACTGCTAGTCTTCTGGTTCATGTCCGGTTAGTTTGTGACAGAATGATTGATTCATCAGAAGTAAACCCAGCGGAGTTTGCTCACCTCTGCAATGTGGTTGACCAGTATGTTGATCGATCAGCTCATTGGTGAAGTCGCGTCTCTCCGCAAGAAGCTCCAAGACGGTGGAGGTGGCAGAGCTGCGAAAGGAGAATGCGACCCTCCGCGGGGCGGCCGCTCAACTGGATGTTGCCACGCCCATCGCAGCAGCTGCTGCGCCGCCAACCCCCTCCCCATCTTCTGATGTTTTTCTAGCTTTACCGGACAAATGGGATGGCATGGATGGGAAGTGCAGTGTTTTTCTAACCGCGTTGGATCTCGTGTTTGAGTTTCATTCCACCAGATACTCCACAGACCGACTGCGCATTGCTCTTCTCATCTCGTTGCTATCCGGGCAGGCAGCTGAGTGGGCCACGGCGGTTCTTCATTCAGATTCAGATGTCGCCTATTCCTACACAGAATTCACCCGTCAGCTTAAACTCACCTTTGAGCATCCGGCTGCTGAGGTGAAGACCGACTCTAAGCTACATCATCTACAGCAGGGAGGGTCGTCCGTGAGCCACTACACCGCGGAGTTTCGTACTCTCGCCGTGCAGACCAACTGGGGAGACTCCACCCTCCAGACGGCATACTACGAGGGACTGGCTTCACGCATAAAGGACGAGCTGGCCGGACGAGAGCTCCCAGCGACTTTGGAGGGCTTAATCCAACTCGCCCTCCGAATCGACCAACATCTGCTCGCTCACCCCAAGCCAGCTCCCCATACCCTGCCACCCATAAACCAAAAAACTGGGGGTAAAAATCAAGGCGTTATCCCAGCCCGTAACAATTACATCAGTCGATGGTCGACCCCTTTTCCTCCAGCCCCATCACCTTTCAAACTCAGCCCATCACTCTCATCATCAACCAGCATCAGGAACAGATTCAGTTTTACACCACCAACATTTCATCACCACCCATCATCCTCGGACACCCTTGGCTGCTGCGTCATGACCCACTCATATCATGGACCCAAAATCGGATTCTACAGTGGGGGCCGACCTGCACCGAGCTCTGCCTACAGGCCAAGGCTTGGACGTGCTCTAGGGAGTCCGAGGCCCCCAATGTTGACACAGACAACATCCCGCTAGACTACCGGGACCTGGTTGAAGTTTTCTTAAGAGACGCGCCATCCACCTACCTCCTCATCGCCCATACGAACTGGCAATCGATCTTCAGCCAGGTGCCACGCCACTCCGCGGCCACCTCTATTCACTATCCAAGACCGAGATGCAGGCGATGGAGGAGTATGTTTCCAGCGGACTTCGCCATGGTACTATCCGGCCCTCCTCCTCACCTGCCGCCGCGAAGTTCTTCTTCGTGAAAAAACGCGATGCTAGTCTACGCCCCTGTGTCGATTACCGGGGGCTCAATAACATCACCATAAAAAACCGACACCCACTGCCTTTTACCAACTGGATGCCCTCTCTGGTGCCACCATCTTCACTAAGATGGACCTCCGGAGCGCCTACAATTTGGTGCGCATCAGAGAGGGCGATGAGTGGAAGACAGCCTTCATCACCCCTACAGGACACTACGATAGTCTGGTCATCCCCTTTGGTCTCTGCAACGCACCTGCTGCATTTCATCAATGATGTCCTCAGAGACATGTTAGGCTGCTGGGTGTTCATCTACCTCGATGACATCCTCATCTACTCCCGAACTGTCAACGAACATATCCAGCATGTCAGAGCGGTTCTAAAGAGATTGTTCGCCCACCAGCTGTACTTTAAGTTGGAGAAGTGCGCTTTTCACGAGTGCTCCACCAGGTTTCTGGGTTTTATCATCTCGTTGACGAGTTCGTCCAGGCATGCCCAGTATTTGCCAGGTCCAAGGACAGTAACCAACCTTCGCCAGGAGAACCTGCCGGCCCTTGACACACATTGCCGTTGACTTCATCATGGGCCTACCGGTTTCCATAGGAAAAGACACCACCCTCACCATCGTCGACCGGTTCTCCAAAGCTGTTCACCTGGTGGCCCTCTCCAGTCTCCCGTTAGCTAAAAGGACAGCCGAGCTGATATTAGAGCACGTAGTCTGCCTGCATGGGTTCCCAAAGGACAGGGGGCCCCAGTTCACGTCCCGGTTCTGGAAGGCCTTCTGCCATCTGATCAATTCCACCTGCAGTCTGTCCTCCGGTTACCATCCATAGACTAACGGTCAGAAAGAGCAAACCAACCAACAACTGGAGCGCTACCTGAGATGCTTCATTGCTGATCGCCAGTGCTCCTGGTTCGACCATCAAGAAGCGGAGGTGGGAGTACCGTCGGCCCAACAGTTGGTTCGCCGATGTCGGCTATGGAGAAAAGCAAATGACGCCATTCAGCAGATACGCCGTTAGACTCTACAACATCGCCGTCGACACCCACCGGGACGAATGTACCAAGTAGGTGACAAAGTATGGCTATCAACAAAAAACCCACACCTGCAGACTGAATCAAGAAAGTTGTCACCAAGATTCATCGGACCATACTGCATTAACCTCCGGATTAACCCTGTCACCTACTGGCTCCAGCTGCCTGCGGCGCTCCGCATCCATCGGTATTCCATACATCCCAACTCAAACCCTTCACTACTTCCCCCATGGCCCAATTAATTTTCTTCTGCTTAATCCTGATAAGACAGAAGTTTTAGTCATAGGACCACAATCAGCTAGAAGTAAACTTTCTGCTCACTTTTGATGGCCTTTCTGTTCTATCAAGTGCAACAGTAAAAGACCTTGGTGTAATTATAGATTCCAGCCTTTCATTTGAAGCTCATGTAGATAATATTACCAGGATAACTTTCTTTCACTTCAGAAATATTGCCAAGATAAAAAATATATTGTCACTAAATTATGCAGAAAAACTAGTTCATGCTTTTATCACCTCTAGGTTGGACTATTGTAACTACTTACTGTCTGGTTGTTCAACTAGGTGTATAAACAAGCTTCAGTTAGTACAGAATGCAGCAGCAAGAGTCCTCACTAGAACCAGAAGATACGAGCACATCACCCCTGTCTTATCTACACTGCATTGGCTCCCTGTGAAATTTCGCATCGATTGTAAGATACTACTTTTGACATTTAAAGCACTAAATGGTCTCGCGCCACAGTATCTGAGTGAACTGCTAGTGTCTTACGATCCGCCACGCCTACTTCCATCAAAGAATGCAGGCTGCCTGTCAGTACCACGTATTATTATAACTACAGCAGGGGGCGGAGCTTTCTCTTACAAAGCCCCAAAGTTAAGGAATAGTCTTCCTATTAATGTTCGGGACTCAGACACAGTCTCAGTGTTTACGTCTAGGCTCAAAACCTATTTATTTAGCCAAGCATTTTTGTAAATAGATTAACCTTAGGTAAAGGAGCAGATCTGGGGTACTCATGGACGTAGAGTATTCTGGTGAACTGGTATGTTTAGATACTGCCCTCTGGACCTGTCTGACTCATCCTGGTGTCCCTCTTCTGGTTGGAGATCTCATCACATGGAGCCCCGTGTGGTCCGTGTGGCATGCGTGTGGTGGCTGGGGATGGTTTCCACTTTACCATGAAGATGGTCCTGTCCTCGACTGATGCAGACAGCTGTTCTTTGGGGACCTGTGACTTCAGTTGTTCGATAGCTCAGGACTGGAATTTCCTACAGTCTACCTGAGCCTCCAGAAACAAACTGGACTCCATTTAATTTAAACACATCTCCTGTTATACTGAACTTCCAGTCTTACACATTATTATGCTGATCAATCCCTGCTATCTGTTTTCACCCAGATGAGGATGGGTTCCCTGCTGAGTCCGGTTCCTCTCTTTTCTTCCTGTTACCATCTCAGGGAGTTTTTCCTTGCCACCGTCGCCCTCGGCTCGTTCATCAGGGACAATCTTATCATTTTGATTCATACACATTCACATTTCATACAAACTTAATTCTTTTGATTGTGTAAAGCTGCTTTGTGACAATGTCTATTGTTAAAAGTGCTATACAAATAAAATTTTATTGGATTGCAGATACGTAAAAATATGTTCTGAAGTGTAGTAAATTTACTCAGTTACCCTCGACCTCTGTTTGTACTGTAATCCACAGAGTGCTGACACCGGAGACTCCTTTCATACACACAACCTGAATAAACGTCTCTTAAACATAATATCACGTGTCATTACACGTTTTTTTTCCAAATTCATTTCATATTATTGTTAGTCTGAGGAATAACTAACTGCTGTTATGGACAATTAATCAAACTGCTGTTATGGACAATTAAGCTGACCAAACAGAAACAAGACAAGCGAAAACACTCAGTTCAACAGGTTAGGACACATTTTGTGCAAATATAATATAAATATATGCACTGAGGCCGTGTAGCTGTAACTGTAGCTGTTGTTATATCAGACCTACATGACACGTTCTTCTTTTCCTCAGGACACGGCTGAAGAATCCATCATTCACAAATTACTGCTGTTTTAAATTCACAGAGGCGACTAACGGCGAGTGATAATGACGGAATAATGACTGTTGAACACTACAGACATCTCATGTTAAAAAGTGCTGATGTCTATCTGGACAGAATTAAGATGATCATCTGGGTCACACGTCTGTTCTTCTGGAAATCTGTCAGGAGTGACGGAGGAGAGAGACAAGTAAAGGTTGGTCACCTTCGAGTTAGAGATGTCCTGGGACACGGCTTATCCAATTCCATTCAGTTATCCATCAGAAGTTACATTAGAGTGTCATTTTCCTCTGGGGATGATGATGATGATGATGGTGATGATGATGATGATGATGATGATGTCTCGTTCTGTCAGTGTGACCAGCCTCAGCTGGGTCAAAATACCAAAAAGTATCTCTCTCCCTTTTTCCAGACTTATTCTCAGAGGAAATGGAGGCTGTAAAAGTACCTTCAGCTCCACAGGTGGCCTTCATATATCTGAGCATCATGATGATGATGATGATGTGCTGGATCTGATCACTATCTTGAACATTTCTAATTGCTTTGGTAGTCTGGTGATTTTTTTTTTCTCCCCCATTTTTATGCATTGAATAATTTTTGAGCAGTCTAAAGTATTATAGTGTAAAAGGAACAAATTAAAATCTCATCACAAACTAATGGAGGTTTTTTTCTAACAGCATTTGTACTTTTAATATAACTGAGTATTAATTGTGTGAAAGAAATTAAATGAGTTTGCTCCCTTTGAGCGTCGTTTCTAATAAATAATAATATCACATTAGAGTCAATGTCGAGAGAAAAGCCCACATAATGAGCTCAATTTATGAATCCTGCTTGTAAATGACTCAGCCCTGTCTCAGCTCATTTGCATATAGCAACACCCACAAACTCCATAAAAGGTAATGTGACCTGAGAGCTAGAAGGACAAAATGAACACTTAGGGTAAAGTCTGAAAGACAGACGTGGTAGTTATGTTAACTTGATTAAATATTTTTTTTGTATTCTGTCACATGATTACATAGTAGTTCATGTTCAGACACACACACACACACACACACACACACACTGATCTACAGTAATACACAACTCAGGGAGTCAGAGCGTCTGTTAAAGACTTAAAAGTAAAGGCGTAAAGACTGACCTGCAAATTCATCATCAGTTACATTTTCTGATTAAATCTGTGATTGGATTTTGAGTTTAAATCTCTTTCTTTTGGTCTGGTTTTACATCGGGTAATGTTTTTTTCTGCATAATATAATCATTCATGCTGCAGCAGAGCTTTAGTGTTTCAGTCTCTTCAAACAGATCAGAGGTCTCGTTATGAATTCTACATAAACAACCCGTACACACCGCTCGAGCTCGCGTATGTACGAACCCTGAGCGATAGAAAGTGTAATTGCTGCTAAACTGATTACGAAGAGCTTCTATCAGAGTTATTGGCAATCATACAGAACGAGCATAATTGAAACAATTACTGATTCAGGAGCTCAGAGCCAGGTGCAGAGACGTGACACGGATCAAATGTACAGTACATATGTGTAACAGCCAATGTTGGGGGATGTTACAATTACTGTCTTTTGCTTCACTTTCTGATAAAAGTAACAGGTTCGAGAAGTTTTCCATTGCAGAAAATGAAAACTCCTTTGTGCTTCCTCATGCATGTTGTTTTAGTCAAGACCTTTATAATTATTCTACCATCATCACTCAGCGAAGTTTGGCCCATAATCTACTAATAAAACTACTAATACCCCTATCTCACCTACGCGGTTTCGCGCGGTGGCCGTAAGTACGGTTCATCATGATTCACCGCCAGTTTCGGCGCTGTGATTAGGTTTCCATCTTTCCGCGCGTCGGTCCTCACATAGTCAAACCGCATGGGTGAGATAGGG
This sequence comes from Clarias batrachus, assembly GCA_003987875.1. Lineage (NCBI taxonomy): Eukaryota > Metazoa > Chordata > Actinopteri > Siluriformes > Clariidae > Clarias > Clarias batrachus. The sequence goes on from QMIH01001882.1 coordinate 62,621, forward strand.
GTATAACAGAAGGATTAACAGAGGGGGCGGGTTATCGGGGGCGGGGCTTGTAGGATGACTTTTTCATACACACACACACACACACACACACACACTAATGGATTGGGAATGACTGCTGTCTGGCTCACGGATTACATAAATTGCCTGAATAATGGATTACATTTTTGAAAATGTAACTAAGTAACTGAGGACCTGAATGGCGGAGCGAACGCGTTAGATTACTCGTTACATCAAAACAGTAATCCGAGTCCCCTAACGCGTTACTTTGTAACACGTTACACCCAACACTGGTAACAGCCACATCTAAAGACTGAAACTTTTTATGTTGTCCCAACTTTTTTGGAATCGAGTTTGTACTTTTACTTGAGTAGATTGGTGACGAAGAAACGCTACTGTTACTCCGCTACATTCGGCTCCACTCGACTCGTTACGTTTCTGACCGTTTATTCTACACATACAGCCGGTAGATCTACCACATGACTCTGTTTAACCAATCAGCCGCAGTAACAATAATCACATGTAATCACATGACCACGCACAAACTGGCGGCATAGCTTGGGAAAAAAATCTCCAGCCGGCATCATATACAAAGCATGATTCGCCTACAGCTTCAGAACAGCTTCATACAGTAGGGTGTTTCTTCTATCTGCCAAAACAGAACGACAGTTCAGCAGATAAAAACTCGACTTCTAACCTGAAGAAACTTGTCGCGGTAAGTTTAGCTGTTTCATTAAATGTTGTAATGTTTGCATATATAATTATTATAATTATGCTATAATATACATATGATATACTATACTGTATATGTGTGTATGCACCGCTGGGGGCGGAGTTACACCCACGGAGGACAGCGCTATCCGCTCCTTCTGCTCCTTCCATGACACAGAAATAATAAATGATGTCATCTATAATAGTAAGATTCCACCACGGCCGGAAACACGACAGCTTGATATTCTCGCTTAAAGCGCATGTAGGTGAGCGACTCTTATTCAGAGTACTTCCTGCTTGAACTAAATGTTAAAAAAATGCACAAAGAAAACCCCTAAGCAGCACGTATCGACGCATTTAGCATTCACTGAACGAGCTCATGCTAATAGGATTTATGTTCAGCCGCCATTAGCCGTTGTAGCACATTTGCTTAAACAATCTCTTTGAGATAACAGTATGAACAGAAATGACTCCGACTGCACGGTATAGACTATTTGTTTGAGCTCGACAGATCCCCGCGGAGCCTGGAGTCGCCTGGTAATGAGGTAGCTTTGGAGATATTAATTACGAAACACGCAGCGACAGGCTTTACACACCGCGTGCAAGACAGAGCGAGAGGAAGAGCGAGTGGAGAGCTGCTCTTCTCAACGTAAACATTCCTTCTGCGCTTGTGTGGATGAGGACACTTCAAAGAGTTCCGTGCTAAAGAAAGTGTCCGCATTTTGTCTTTGTTGTTGCTGTTGTTATTGTTGTAGTTCTTCACTCAGAGTGGGAGTCAAAGTGCGAGGAAAGTGTGATTACGCAACGATATCGCTCGAACACACCGAAACTTTTCTCCTTCTGAGATTTGTTTCTTCTGGGACCAAGACATGGTCTGGTGTAAGGAGCGTTTTTTATCAGTCGTTATTCCATCACACACACACAGACACACACACACACACACAAACAATGATCTTTTATATAAAGATATGAAACTGCAGCGCACATCATTCCTCCTTTCCTCTGTTCTCTTCATCAGGGCCGCTTCACCGCGAGACACCGTGTGTAAAGAGCTTCTGCAATCGAGGAACGTGTAAACAGTTTGTGATTATAGGCATTGTTATGAGCAGTGAGGAGGTGTGTGTGTGTGTGCGTGCAGGGGTGAGAATGTTATCTAGGACAAGCACCTGCATAAGAAGAGTGGGAGTTTAGGTTTAATCCTGCAGTGTAACTCTGAGTGCAGCCCAGTACCCAGCGCTGAAGACATCACGGCTATCAGGTTAATATCCAACGATTGTTAAAGTGTGTGTGTGTGTGTGTGAATGTGTGTGCGTGCAAGAATAAGGGAAGAGGGTGGAAAAGCACAAGGAAGAAAGCAGAGCAGAATGTAGGAGGGGGAACTGAGGAAGCAGATGAGCGGTGTTTAATCCTCCACACGGCGAGTCTGGTGTAAGACATCTGAAGCGTCTACTTCCCGAGTAGGATGTAGAGAACCGAAAGAAGACAATGGAGAGATTTGGTGACAGAGCTGGAGCACAGAGCTAATACCATGGGCTTCTAAAGACTGCAAAAACTCCATCACTTCCTGAACCCGCGTGAAATATAATATACTGCTTGTGTGTGTGTGTGTGTGTGTGTGTGTGTGTGTGTGTGTGTGTGTTTTTAAAGAAAATTGTGAGTCAAAAAGTACTTTTGTACTGGTTTATGCATCCTTGGTTAAATAATTAAGAGTGTTCAGGTTTATGTAAATGAGCTGGGACATTCATTATATCCAGGCCTTAGTACTAGGTACACCATGGACATGTACCAGTCCATTACAAGACATACACACACATGCATTATAGGCAACTTTGGAAACACTGATTAGCCTAATCTTTGGACTGTGGGAGGAAACCGGAGCGCCGGAGGAAACCCACCAAGCACAGGGAGGAAAACCCCATGCACACGGACCCGAGGTGGAACTCTCAACCACGGAGGTGTGAAGGCCACAGTCCTAAGCGCTACACCACCATACCACACCCTCTGTGAGTCTCACAAGTGTTATCTACAGTGCAGACCAAAAGTTTGGACACACCTTCTCATTCAAAGAGGTTGAATTTGTATTATGGCAAGAAAAAAGCAGCTAAGTGAAGAAAAACGAGCGGCCATCATTACTTTAAGAAATGAAGGTCAGTCAGTCCGAACAATTGGGAAAACTTTGAAAGTGTCCCCAGGTGCAGTCACAAAAAGCATCAAGCGCTACAAAGAAACTGGCTGACATGCGGACCGGCCCAGGAAAGGAAGACCAAGAGTCACCTCTGCTGCGGAGGAGAAGTTCATCCGAGTCACCAGCCTCAGAAATCGGCGGTTAACAGCAGCTCAGATCAGAGAGCAGGTCAATGCCACACAGAGTTCTAGCAGCAGACACATCTCTAGAACAACTGTTAAGAGGAGACTGTGTGAATCAGGCCTTCATGCTAGAAGATCTGCTAGGAAACCACTGCTAAGGACAGGCAACAAGCAGAAGAGACGCATTCGGGCTAAAGAACACAAGAAAGAAAACTCGCTGAATGAGAAGAGGTGTCCAAACTTTTGCTCTGTACTGTATATATAAATAAATAAAAGAAAGCTTTTGTCTGTACATTGGTCAGAACAATTTTCAATGATGATGTAAATGATCTTTACAATTCCTACATTGGAGGAAAAAATTCTGTCTGTCTGTCTGTCTGTCTGTCTGTATATCTGTATGTCTGTCCAGCCAGATTTCATCACAGCATCACGCAAAAGTGTCTGGACAGAAGCTAATGAGCTTTTAGCAGTTGCTTTCTATTCGTCTGAAGTTAAATCTGCACTATGAATTAAATGGAAATGTTGAGTAGTTATGACGTTATGAGCAGTTATGCGCCAGATGCCGATCAGTTTATTGTTAGCATTAACCTTTTAACTATTTCTATTCTTTCTATTTTATCGCTTATTTTATCTGTCTGTTTGTCTGTGATTCGGCTTACTCGGTTTTAAAATGGATCTAAAAGTCACAGTGAGGTCAAATGTCATTGTGCTTAAAACATATTGTAAGGGCAGACATTACAAATATAAACAACGTCTACGTAGAGTTGGATATTAATGTATGTAAAATAGCAGAATTCCTGTAAAACAGGCAAAACAAATAAGTAACAAAGAAAGCGCAAAAAATGGCAGTTAAATAATAGCGCAGAAAACAGTGCTGGTTAGAGCTGCGCGCTGCCTCAGACGTTTGAGTGACTTTTAAAAGACAGTGAGGCCGCCGGCTGAGCTGCAGCACTTTCGGTATTTTTATGAGAAGCGGTTTAAAAATAGAGCAGCTCGGGGCTGCGGTGCCGCAACCGCCACCGCCGCCGCTGACAATACCACGGCCGCCGCGACCGCCGCCCCCACCGCCTCCACCGCCGACTACACCACCCCCACCCCCACCGCCGCAGCTGGGTTTCACCTCTGATCAGGCATCAGTGTTAGTGAGCTGGACACCTGCCACCGCACACCTCATTTTCATTTCCATTCAATTACCTTAACACACACACGCACACACACACACATGCACACAATCAGTGAGAGTCTTAAAGGGTGTCAGATTATGCAACTGCTGTCTTTTTTCTGAGTTGCAGAGGAAAAGGGCTGCAAATCTAACAATGGCTTTATTTTTTTATTTTTTTTACAATGACATTTTTTAATGTACATTATTTTATGTGAGAGTTTATTATTCATCATCCATGTTATAATAAATGTATTGTGTAGACCACACAGAACACAGCACACTGACCTCTGTTGTGATTTTGAATTTCGGAAATGACAGAAATTTCACGCTACTGTATAGAGTTACACATCCATGTGTATCTGTATATTAACCAGTAGTTACAACTATTATAAAAATCAAGCTCACAAAAACTAAAGCCCCTGACCGAATGTAGCCTCATTATAGTAAACGACATGCTGTTAGCATCAGTTAGAACAGTTAGAATCCTAAGAGTTTTCCTTGTTGCGGACGTACCTCACCCTGGATAAAGCTTTATAAACGGAGAGCTACAGTGTGGGTGACACTGCGCCCTGTTAGCATCCTCCACGCAGGGTTAGCCTGCTATTCTCATAGATGCTTTCTGAAGCGTAAAGCTTAGCCTGAGTCTTAGCTCACTAAAGCTGCTGCTGTCATGCTTGGCCTGCATTAATTTCCATATCACAAGGACAAAGATACCGAGCATTCCCTCCCTGGGCATTGCCCGCGTCCGTCTCTGTGTGTGTGTGTGTGTGTGTGAGTGTGTGTGTGTGTGTGTGTGTGTGTGTGTGTGTGTGTGTGTGTGTGTGTGTGTGTGAGACAGAGATAGCATGTATGAAAGAGACAGGCAAACATTTCTGACAGTGACTTAAGCTGTCCATCTCAGCTCAGCTGGAGAGAGAGAGAGAGAGAGAGAGAGAGAGAGACCATGCCAACGGTCCGAGGCTTCACAGTTACAAACCCAAACAGCATTCTGTTCTTCTCCTCCACATCACCATGGGCAGTGAACATCACTCAACAATCTACACCACAACACCATGAGCAAAGAACTAAATGGAAAGGAATTGGCTACTCTTCACATGTCCACCAGGGGGCCCTAACGCCTCTGCCCCATACTCTCACCTTCTCTGTCGCAAATCAGTAATCAGTGCATGATGGCTCAGTGGTCAGCTCTGCCGCTCCATGCCTTCAGTGATAGTGATGGCGTTTGAGTCTTTCTCAGGGTACTCTGGTTTCATATCCTATTCCAAAGACATGCAGCCTAGGCTGATCCAAATTGGCCATATTGTATGAATATGCAATGGGTTGGCATGGCACCTCATGCAGGGTTTACCCTGGCGTGTGCCCTGAGCTGCCTGGGATAGGCTCCAGGCCCCTACCCCCCATCCCCCCCACCCCAAGTCCCTAAACAGGATAAATATGAATGTATTTGGTATATAAGACACCATACACTCAAGAGCATGAAAAGGATGAGAGATCAGTCATGCTGAGAGGAAAACCGATTCCAGCTCCAAAACAGCACATGGCATGTCCAGGAAAAACCACTCAACCCCTCAACCAAGCAGTGTGCAGCTGAAAGCCAGCCAGTCGGTCAGATGGTGGTGAGATGTGGCGTACTCTGAGCAGATAACACCGAGGGCCAGCCCGATCCAGCTGGGATGAACCGAGCTAACATAACAGACTAGGCAGCGCGCGGAGCGTGGCTGACGGAGAGGAAACCCACACAGCCATGCACACGGCTAACACTGAGCAAGCCTGTAGAGATAAGGGACCAGTCTCAGTGAGCGAGGTCTTATTTACTTGTTACACAGACGCCCAAGTGACAACACACGCAACCGGTTCGGTCATATGACTTCTGATCAATCGGGGTTTAAATTAGCCTTCTCTTTATAACATGTACGGCTATACACACTCCACATACACAGCATGATACAAGACACAACGCCCGCTGTCTGCTGATGTCTGAGAATCCAGTAGGTCTGTAACATGACGTCACGCTTTCAAACACCATGAATCACTTTTATGATCTAAACGACGGACCCTCCATATTCTATCCATATAATTTTTTTGGAGTAAGTTTCAATCATGAATTTTTTTTTTTTTTTCCTTTTACAGCCTCCAGGAGGTGCAACGATGCGCCGTCACTGCGCTGGGAGCACAACAACATCATTAGCTCTATAGAGCGCTGATATGGAGAGCTATGGGTTCACTTTGATTGCAAACAAACTGTGAGCATTAATTCACAGGCAAACAGCTGTGCCGGGGAAACGAAACGGTGACAACACACACACACACATACACACACACACACACAGATTTAATGCACTCTTTTTCATCATAATTACACTCTCACTCAGCACCGAAAGCAGTCAAGTGAGCTGCGTCAGATTAGATAGTGAGATATGCGATTCTTTTAAAACTGGGACACACACACACACACACACCATGGGGCGAGGGAAAAAGGGGGCAGTAGGATGGGGGCTTGAATGATGAAGATAATTATTTTACCACTGAGAAGTTGAGGTTTAAATAAGAGCTGAGCTCCTGAGGGAAAAGGAACTGAGGGAGAGAGAGAGAGAGACTTTTTCTTACTCCTGCTCTCTTTGCTCTCTTACTCCTACTGAGAGTCTGAAACCGACAAAAGCACTGACTATAACACTTACCCTGGAGCCTGGAGGTTCTCCCATGGGACTCAGGGCAATAGGTAGAGTACTGTACACTCTGGATGGTGTGCCAACCTTTTTGCAGGGGACAAGCACAAACATTTGCACACTATGTGCAATTTAAGAAGACCGATCAGCTTACACTGCATGTCTGTGGACTGTAGAAGGAAACCTGAGTACCAGGAGGAAACCCACCAAACGCCTGGAAGAACACAAAGACCCGAGCTGAGATCCGAACCCTTGACGCATGACGCAGTGGAACCCAGCGTGACGGTGACGTGCATGGGCTCCAGACTTCAGGGATTTACTGGCTGCAAAGAATTTGTTCAGATTCCTTTAAGCAGCCATAAAATTGTTGTGCCTTTTTCCACAACACCAATCATTATCCCTTCTTCTCTGAGAAAAAGCCTAGTTTAAGTAGAACTCTCACGCTCAAGTCCAGCAGTGGTTATTACTGACAGCAACTCCCAACACACCAGCCTCGTGAGGAAAGGAACAGATTAATAAACCTAGAAAACTGGGTTAGTGTGCTCGTGCCGGCGCCGTGGGTCAGGTGGACTGGGAATAACATCTGGCTCAGCATGGATGCAGCCCAGCCAGGCACGTCTACACAGGTGTGAACTTTATATAATACCTGGGAGTTAATACAGGTCTGAAATAATGCCAGGTGTAAAACTGTGCATTCTATAAAAAGCCTGTGATTCTGACAGCATTCCAGAGCAGATCTGTTTGTGCAGGAGGAACGGCAGTGGGCTGTTAATCACAGGGTGCCACCAGCACGAGCGCTCTGGAGGCTGAGAGCAAACATCACCAGGATTCCCAGCTGATAAAGATCAGATCAGATCAGAGTTGTGCTTGTGTTCCTGACTGCACACACGCCTGAGGTGCTCCTTTGTCCTCATCACACGTTCCTGTTTTACGAAAATGAACGTTCCTCATGACCATATTAACATTATGTCTCTTTTGATCATTATCTCCTTAATCATCTACACAAGCAGAGACTCCTCCTGTGTTTCTGACCATCACCGTACTGCACTTCTCCCATGCTCACTGTCCTTCCTTCTAAATCAGGAATTCAGTAGTCGAGGAAGTGAACACTCCAAGGTCTTCACCAAGTCTGAAATGTGTTGCCCAGCAACTCTCGCTCAGTGCGTTGATGACTTCGCCACTGCATCCTGCGCATTGATATCAACCTGGAGACAAGAATGCTGATGTCGTGCGTGATTTATTTTACATTGGTGTAAATCTAATGTAATAGCATCACCATTGTTGGTAATAATAATAACTACATATGTTGCAGGGAATTAAAAGCGATGCTCGAAGCCATTTACAGCAATGGAAAAAGTAGGGTAATGAAATATGTAATGGCCAAACCAGAGTCTAAAAAAAAAGGAATAAATGATAGCCAGTATGCATAATTTAGACAGACGGGCATTCAGGTACATATTAGAATTTGTGTGGCAATTCATGCATCACCATTAAAATGAGATTTTAATGTACAAATGTTTGTAATCGAGGTGGTAAAATGTTGTAGTTCCTCTATTATGCTACACTCTACTAAGAACACGTTCATCACAAGCATCCTGTGTGGCAGGAGATGATTATTTCCTGAGTTCGTTTAGAATTGCAACAAAATTGAAAAAAAACTAAATTGATATTTAATCAGAATAATTATAAAATCATGAATCGCAATATCCAGTAATTCAAATCTGCAGCTAAATATAGCTGTGAAAATATCCCTGGTGATTCATCAGTACTTAAAGTTTGTCCAACAATCCTATGTACATGGAAAAAGTCTGCAAAACAAAGGTAAGGTAAGTTTTTCCTTAAAGAATTTAGCACCTCTTCGGGTTTGGCAGCGAATCTCTAATACCTTCATCTGGCTTCAGCTCATTGCTGGGAAAATAATGTTTGTTTTTATTTTTATAATCCAGAAATCAAAGAAGACCACATTTCTCTTACTAATAGTCGGATATTTCACAGTACAGTACGTTCTTCCTGGCACCCCATCATGTTTTCTTTGCTACGGCTCATAGACCCATCATGAGGTTCCTTTCGGAGCTCCAGGATAAGTACTCGCTCTGGTTATTTCCAGCCTCGCGGTCTTGCCGTCTTCAGCCTGGTGGTTTCGGTACAGGTGTGGAAATGTCCTTCAGGCTTGGGTCGGGACCAAATCGAGATGTGGTGTTGGAATGTTTTCAAAGAAACAAGTGCAATTTAAGTGGAAACTCTCTCCGACACACATATAGTGCTGGACGCTGCCGTGCTGTGGCTTCCAATCTGCACTCACAGGACTCTATCCTGCCACCGCGTGATGGGATGTGCGAGTGAAATTTAAGTTTTGTTTATCGCCGTCAGGAGAAGAAAAGGTGAAGGTCAGCAGAAGACTGTTGCTAGGTTACATTCTGCAGGAATGCTGAGTATATGCATGCAAGTAAATTCTGATAAATTCAGTAAATGACTGATAGATTTATACACATGCAAACCAAACGTCCAGAGGATCCACCAGATCGAGAAGTGAACATTTAACCATAACTATAAGACACTGAAGCTTGATTTGAACCAAAACTCAAACATCTACTCCCTATCATTAATCCTGCTGCTTGAGATTGTGAAGCAGTGAGGGATTACAAACCCCTGGGATGCACAAATATGCAACAAAAAAATGTAATCATGTGACTATGCACTGTTTCCGTGTAATAATGATTGGTCTGGTGCTAGGGGAGCAGTTATGAGTCTGGAGTGTGAGTTGATTACTGTACGTCATCTCACCTTCACGTAACAGACTAGACCGTCCAGGGAACAAGCGTTAAAACTCTACCTCTTGTCACCAGGGGGCGTTTCTTGGTTCGCTGGCTTCTCCTGCAGGTCCGGCAGGTTGGCAAAGTCATCCTGTTCGGCCAGTCCGATCGCCAGAGACAGCACCACCATCTTGCCTTCCCTAGAGTAACACACACACACACACACACGTACCTCTAGACCTGATATAGTAATTTATACAAAGATAACAACAATCTAGAGATTTTTAAATCAAACACAAAGAACGGGAAATATTGAGTCATGTCTTGTTCTTTTCTGCAGTTTCAATAATCCATTTAAACAGTCGGACTCTTGATCTAGTAATACACTGATTCACATCATGCACAATTCATGTCAACATTCAAAGCAAAACAATCCAGGTTCATTCATTATCCTCCTACGGGTCATGTGCCATCACTCTCGCTCTCGTAATTGTCTGTTAGCGGTCGACCCCACACACTACACCAGGTAGTGAAGCTTTTAAAAAGTCATGTGATGTATTGTGTGATGTGTGAGGCGCTGTCTCAGCCACCTGCTGTCTTAGCCTGATCTGCTCGGTCCATATGTGATTTTACAAATAAAATATTATTCCTGAAAGTAGGCCGTGTTTCAAAACCCAAGACCAGAAACACCTCCTCAGTCTTTTTTTTTTTTTATGTTGCACATGATGTTGCGCTTGCAAAGCTTTAGCTTTTAGAGGATTCTTTTGACCAAATCGAGATGTGGTATTAGAATGTTTTCAAAGAACCAAGTGCAACGTAAGTGAAAACTCTCTCCGACACACATGTAGTGCTGGGTGCTGCCGTGCTCTACTCACAGAACTCATCTGCACTCACAGAACTAAATTAAATTAAATTAACAGAATTAAATTTTATTTGTATAGCGCTTTTAAAAATTTTCATCATCGCAAAGCAGCTTTACACAATCAAAAGAAATATTTAAGTTTGTATGAAATGTGAATGTGTATGAATCAAAAAATGGTCAGATAGTCCCTGATGAGCAAGCYRARGRCRWCAGWGGCAAGGAAAAAYTCCCTGAGATGGCAGTAGGAAGAAACCTTGAGAGGAACCGGACTCAACAGGGAACCCATCCTCATCTGGGTAAAACAGAAAGCAGGAATTGATCTGCATTCATACTATGTGTTGGGTGGCAGGCAGTTCGTGTAATAGTTGTTAATTGATGTTAATATGGAGTCCAGGTAGTTATTGGAGGCTCAGGTAGACTTGTAGGAAATTCCAGTCCTGAACTATCAAGCGACTGTAGCCAAGTCCGCAGAGAAACGGCCGTCAACATCATGCGAGGCCAGAACCGTCTTCCTAGAAGAGTGAAACCGTCCCTAGACATCGGATCCCAAAAAGACACACGGGACATCCATGTGACGAGATCTTTTGCGCGTAAAAACCCCATGAAAAAAGAAGGGAGAGGAGTGACCCTGCCCAGAAGAAGCCCAGGCAGACCCATGTCTGGAGCCGGATGTGGACAGAAGGCCTGTCAGCAAGCCATGGATCCACCACCTGCAAGGGGTAGGCTGCGCTGTTATTTGGGTAGCAGTGAAGGCCGAGTGCCTCGACGGACCAGACCCACGTGGCAGAAGCTGGCTCTGGGAACATGGAACGTTACTTTACTCTGTGGGGGAAGGAGCCGGAGGTTGTGCGGGAGGTGGAGCATTATCAGTTAGATCTGGTGGGGCTTACATCAACACACAGCCTCAGCTCTGGATCCATACTCCTGGAGAGGGGTTGTTCTTCTCCGGAGTTGCCCAGGGTGTGAGGCGCCAGGCGGGTGTGGGCATACTCACGTGTCCCTGGCTGAGTGCCATGACGTTGGAGTTTACCCCAGTGGACAAGAGGGCCATGGGGCATCGGGCCACAGTAGTCTTGCTGGGGCACATGTGGCCAATGATGGAGATACTTGGAGGGGCGTGATTGGGAGAATTGGTCTAAACCTGAGTGGTGTTTTGTTATTGGATTTCTGTGCTTGTCATTGATTGTCCATAACAAATATCATGTTCGAGCATAGGGATGCTCGTAAGTGTACTAGGTACCAAAGCACCTAGGGGAGGACCTGTCCAAGGTGCTTTCAACTCCCACCTCCAGCAAAGCTTTTCCAGCAAACCTTTAGGAGCTGGGGACATTGAATTAGAGTGGTCAATGATGCAAAGCAGTGCGTGTGGGAGGAGCTCGGAGAATCTATCTTCAACATTGCGTGGAAGTCTGGGACAGTGCCTAAGGAGTGGCAGACTGGGGTGGTGGTTCAAGCTGCAGCCGTGAAGAAAAGGTTATCCAGTTTGGTGGGCTTAGGATTGCATCACTGCTTTTTGCAGATGATGTGGTCCTGATGTCATAATCAGTCTGTGACTTGCAGCGCTTGCTGGATCGGTTTGCACCTGAGTGTGAATCGGCAGGAATGAGGATCAGCACCTCGGAATCTGTGGCCATGTTCTTAGCAGGAAACTGAGGTAGGGAGCGAATCGTTACCTCAAGTGAAGGAGTTTAATTATCTCAGGATCTTGTTTACGAGTGAGGGAACATTGGAGCGTGAGATTGGCCAGAGAATCGGAGCTTTAACGTACCGTTTTGACGAAAAGAGAGTTGAGCCAAAAGGCAAAGCTCTTCATCTACCATTCGATCTTTGTTCCTACCCTCACCTATGGTCATGAGCATTGGGTCATTTTTGCGAATACACGCAGCTGAAATGGGTTTTCTCAGAAAGGTAGCTGGCTTTTCTCTTAGAGATAGGGTGAGAAGCTCAGTTATCCGTGAGAAGCTCAAAGTAGAGCTGCTACTCCTTTGCGTGGAAAGGTGTCAGTTGATGTGGTTCTGGCATCCAGTAAGGAAGTCACCAGGACCCTAAGGAGGTGTTCTTGGCACGTCCAGCTGGAAGGAGACCACGGGACACACCACAGACTAGATGGAGAGATTATATCTCCACACTGGCCTGGGAACGCCTTGGGACTCCTCAGAGTTAGATGATGTGGCTTGGGAAAGGGAGGTTTGAGGTTCCCTGCTGGAACCCGTGACCCAATTTTGGATAAGCAGTTGAAGATGAATGGATGGATAGATGGATGGATGGATGGATGGATGTGTTGCGAGTGTCAAACCGCTAGCTGTGTGCTATGCATTACTTTAGCTAACTGGTAAGTATAATTGGCAAACTTCTCAGCTGTTTAGACCTTGCAGAGAGGTATTATTCTTATTTTGGAGATATATGGCTTGCTGTGAGGTTAACTGTACTAACAGATCAAATGAATTTTATTGTCCCTACAGCATATAGATCAACATTCGCAACCTTAGGATTTGATAAGCTAAAGCTAAGCTAGCTAGCTTGTGGTAACTGAGATAAGTAGGCATGTTCCAAATAGCACCCAGCCTCTGTATGCTCCTCCCACTTATGTTTGCACCATCCCAAGATGGTCACGAGCAGACACGTCATAACCATTCTCCAGAAAACCTACGGGTGATGTCGTGTGATTTGTCATTTTCTTTGGATACAGTTTATGATTTCATACATCACTAAATTAATATTCACTCAAATCATTCAAATGTTCAGTTTCTGCTCCTTCAGTATAAATAACTCCTAAAGAAATCAGAGCTGGATGGAGAGTTGCATGTTGCCATGGTAACACACAGACTGACTGACAGCCTGGGCAAAGTTTGTGTCGAGGTACCAGAAGAAACCAGGAGTTTTAATGTTGTGGCCAAAAGTATTGGCACACTTTGACTGTTTTAAGATGATGCCTCGTCTTAGCGGTAAAAATTGTTACACTTCAAAATGTATTTTCTTTTATATGTGTTCCTTTTCCGTGTTTCCTTTCCTTTGTACACCGCATGCACACAAAAGAAAATCTGCCAAATAGAATTCACACAGAACTCCTTTAAAAAAGAGTAAATAAATAATATGTCAAGCAGGTAATTCTCAGTAAATGTACTTTTCAACTGGTTGCAGATGCAGGCAGTACACATCTCACTTGTGTTGAGTGCGGAGAACTGTGTCGTGATTTAAAAAAAAAAAAAAAATTATGTAAGAGCTACGGAGACTGTAATGTTTCCGTGTAAGCTCTAAAAAATGATAGACTGCCCCGACACGAATTCCACTTCAGAGTATGTTTGATGCTTATCTTCCAAATGGTTCAGTCTCATAGAGACTATCCACTCAGCCTTTATTCATCAAATATACATCACTGCAGAGTGAAGTTCATCACACAGCACAGCTTCTTGCTAGTAGTCTGGGGTCTGAGCGCAGGGTCAGGCAGTATACAGCGTCCCTGGAGCAGACAGGGTTAAAGAAAACCTAACCGTTTTTCAACCTGGCAGAGCTGGACCTGAACCACTGACCTTCTGGTCAGAGACTCAGAGCATAAGTGACATCATTCATATTGCAGTAAAATGTCAATCTTACTAGTAGAGTGTTAGTCTATCATGTACAGCTGTGTAAGACAGTGGACCATTGAGAACCATCGTACTAGATGTTCACAAGATGCCCTGATTGGTCACCTGATCTCAGGAACATGTACAGTACATTGAATCACTCAAATGGTGCGACATCATCTATCGCACGAGAACATTATTGAGTCTCCATAAAGTAAAGCAGGTGATGTTCATTCCAACTGGTTTAGAACTAACCCTATTCACATGAGGACCAGGAGGGTTTGTTTTAGGAACAGTGTAAATTGCATTAGTCCAGATATTCCCTTTGACTCCAAGGAATCTGTTGTGCTTCATGTATTTCATTACTGTTATGCTGCATTCAATTTCTCTACTGGCGCTGTACAACAATGCCATCATGAAGCCTGTTGCTAGCGGCACTGGAGCTGAGCTCTCGTCTCGTAAATGGACGGAAGAGAAAAGAGCTGATGAGACGTCGCAGTGAAGGATTGTTCCAACTGTAAGGAAAGAAATTGTAATCTTCAAAAATAACATTTAAGCTGGTCTGCAGACCTCCAGCATCATCCCGCGTGCCAGTAGATCGGTCCGTACAAAATGGATAGATTTTTCTATTATTAATGAAGTTGGTATAACTTTCAATTATTTGACAGCAATGTGGGAGAGTTTTTTGGAAGAAAACGTGCTGGGGGAAGGGGGGGGGGGAATATTTCCGCTCAGTTGTATTGAGGGAGGAAAAAGTCTGCTTCATGTACTGTAAGTCACAAGTGGAACTGTGACTCATAAAAATAATAATAATAATAATAATAATTTGGATTTAATTGTAAAAAGCAGAAGAATGTAGATGAGGTGAACTCAGGGACATTGACCAGCAGGGGCGCTCTCACACAGCGAGGGGCCCGACTGCACCGCGGCACCGCTGACCATGTGTGTGTTTTGCAGGTTTTTAATTTTGTGCTGTGTAATTAGAGAAGCATCAGCAGTGAGAGGAGCGACTCAGGGACAGACAACAATTAGTTCTCCTTACTGACTCCTTTAAAATATTCTATATGTAATGCGCAGCCTTCACACACACACACACACACACACACACACACACACACGTACTGATGTCTCTCAAGCAGTGATTCACTCGTTCCTCAAATTCATTGTCCTGTCTACATATTTTTTTTCTACAAATTTAAAAACCTATTTTCTATTTTTTTCTATTTTTTTCACTTTTATTAATAAATTATACAATAATTCATGTGCAGCATTATGGTGGATAGACTCATGGAATCCAGAATTTAATGAATCATGAAATTAATTAGTTAAATAATTAAATTAAATCATAACATTAAATAAATTATTCTTTTTGAAATACAGCTTGATGTACACAATTATCAAAGACAGTAAATAAATACCAATTACAGTATATAAATTACTTTTATATGTTTATGTCTCAACTTAGTGACACATTTAATTATTTATAAACACAATTCATTACTTTATTCTACTTTTTAGCCATTTATTTAACTACATGTTTATTTATTGAATATTGTCCCGTTCCACCCACCATACAGTTTCAGTTAAACATTGTGAGCATTTTCAATTCTACCTGTTTCTTTGTTCAGCTTCATATAGGTACAACACACACACACACCACACACACACACACACACACACACACATGAAGACAGTCCTGTTTGAAAGGCTGCAACAAATCAGTTCCCTTTAAACAGGTTATTATAATAATTTATTTATCTTGGACAGATTTGAAGGCAGCGTGACACACCGATGCTGCTCTCAAGATAAATGTTCCAAGGCAATTTGCAAACCTGTCAATCACCCGAGACGTCCTGCCTCACACCCGCCGCATGCCTAAACTGTCGAGTGTTTCCTTTCCCCAAACAGAGCAGGGTTTTGTGGATTCTGATGCCAGGACGCCTAAAAATGGTGGCTATAAAATTAGCGCTGAAACAGTAGGAGGGGGTTCGATGCTGCGCGCCTTTCTTCCTCGGCACATAGCGTGGTGTCGCACCGCACAGAATCCAACCGTGGGTACAGTAGGAGGCGTGGGAGGAGGAACTGTGGGAGTCAGAAACGTTCTGCAGGAAGAAGACAGTGTCTGGCAAACGGGCTGGAAGAAACGCGCACGAGAAGAGATCGGGGTCCTGATAGGATACGCCAAAACTTAAACTAGGTGCACATAAAATACATCCATGGGAAAGGGAACACTGATTTATGTATTGTTAACTTATTACTTGGGAAGTGTTTGAGTAGCAGCGTTCATTTCTAGCGGATGAAGTCACTTCCTGGCGAGGTTCCTGTGGAAGGAATGGAGGATAAACTCCATCAGACTGAAGAGGCGTGTTTATGATGGACGTCTCATGTACAGGTTCCTGGATATAATATTACATGTTATAAAACAATCGCAGCTCTCGTTACCGGTGTGACACGTCTGTCACATCTGCAATCCAAGAACAAGGAAGAAGACTGGAGACGCATCTGAATCGGCAAGAAATTACATTCGCCTAGTTTAATTAATACATGCTAGTGCTAATGCTAATACATGCTAGGTTTAAACATTGATTTCTTGAAAGAAATAAACCGTCAAATTAGATTATTGAATCCCAAATTCAGCCATTTTAGCTACATCGGAATAGATGTAAGATATTTTCGCTTTCTTAAAAACTTTCTTTTTTGCAGTGTAAAGTATAAAAAATGAGAAACTCATAACAGGTGTTAAATTTCTCACTGCCTTCCTTTACTGTTCACATTCAGATGACCCGCCATCAGTGCCTCGACCAAAGTCACTCTTATGACATCATTACTCAGTACCTCGACCAAAGTCACTCTTATGACATCATTACTCAGTACCTCGACCAAAGTCACTCTTATGACATCATTACTCAGTGCCT
>QMIH01001882.1:88179-100900 GCA_003987875.1 Clarias batrachus
TTGAGGGTTAGGGGTTGGTGTTGGGGTAGGATTGTGGATAAGGACTTAGGATTGAGGGTTAGGGGTTGGTGTTGGGGTAGGATTGTGGATAAGGACTTAGGATTGAGGGTTAGGGGTTAGGACTTGGTGTTGGGGTAGGGTTGTGGATAAGGACTTAGGGTTGAGGGTTAGGCTTAGAGGTTAGGACTTGGGGGTTAGGCGTAACACAGAAACTCGTGCTGGAACTGATCAAGGAACTGATTTAGGCTTTCACATAAATTTCCTCCTGAATGAACAGAACAGAACAGTCTTGAGTCAGCTGAATGAAAAGCTCCTTCTGTGGTGATGAATTTATGTACGTGTTCATTTATTTATTTCGATTGTAATTGGTTTTATTTTTAGCGGGCAGCTGAACACTTCATTAAGCGCTTAATAACCCGAGCAGGCTTGTTTCGCGGTTAGTTATAAGGCTGACGATGAGTGTGAAGGAAAGCTGATTCTGATTAAGAAAAGCGATTAAAAAAAATCAGCTGAATAATTATCGCAAATATACATAATTTTTTTTTTCACAGCTGTGATTTCCATTCTGCTGTACTGATCAGTAAATTGTAACATTATAAGAATATTCATTAGTGTGTATATTTCACCTGTCTGAGTATTACTGACTCTCTACCGTCACTCCTGTGCCTCCTTCCTCTTTATCAGCTTCTGGATTCAAACTAGCTGTGTTTCTCTGTGCACAGTTCGTGCTCATCCGTACTGACACTGTGTACGCATTTGTAACATTTTACTCCCCATGCTCTGTCTTACGTTAGCGCTAAATCTGTGTCATCGGTGTATTGTGTAAAATAAAGCATTAACATATGCTCTAGTTGCCAGAGCTGTTTTGTTGATAATTATTTCTTAGCTGAATAATCCACATCCCTGTTCACTCATCCTCCTCATCCTCCTTTACTGTGTACTGACACCAGTCCGTTTTTTCAAGCAGCACTGGTTGCAAGCGCTTTGCTCTTCTCCAGATGTTAGGGGAAGGGAGATTCGAATTAAACAGGTGCGAGGGAGCCAATAGAGGGCAGCGCCGGCCTTTCCCACGCCGGGGTTCTTCATTTATTATAGGCTGCTTTCAATTAGCAACTGATTTACCCAAAGAGCGTGGCGAGAGAGAGAGGAGGAGAGAGGACTCTCGTCGCTCCGTCCCAGATAACAACCTCAATTAAGCAATTAAAACAGGAGGCTGAGGGAACGTGCAGGCCACGCTCGAGCTCTCCTCTGGATCAGTGTCATGCCTGCTAGTGACATGCGGGATTAAGTCAGCAGTGTGACAATGGTGCGCTAGCAATTTTAATGAAATGGTGCGTACATGATGACAAACAAATGACTGTGGAAAAAGTCAGCGTACACCATCGAGCGCATGACATTTCACTTTTCATGCTACAATACTATAGGCCTGTGATTTCCTGTAGTAGTAACACCTCTAATGATGACAAGTGTGTTGTGCCACGCCTAGTAATCAATCAGCCAGCCAGTCTATGTTTAGACTCTAATAACCCCGTCCAGGATGGGCCGTTTTTGGTAAATTGTCCATCCTTGGGTATTACAACACCCCGGCACTGATAACAGCACTGGCTCACCTTGCATGTTTCCTTTCTTAACTTAAGAAATCAAAAACAGTCTCAAACTTCTATCTTGGTAAATACTTATATTAGTTATGTTGTTGTTTTGGCTGATCCCAGGCACAGGTGTTAGACCGAATGCGCTTCCCGATGCAACCCTCCCTTTGGGACTGGCACTGCATTGTGGCTGGGTTTGGGCACTGACTGGGATTGAATCTCAGCCATAATGATGCTAGGTGAGAAGCCTAGAACTGAGCCACCCACACCCTATAAAACAACTCGTATCAGTGTTTGAGGTAAAAGCTGTGGTTGACCCGGACTGCTGGAGCAGAATGGCAGTGGGGACAGAGTTACAATCAGCTGAATAGAAGAGATTAGAAGATTAGACGAAGGTTCACTTACAGGATGGCTACAGCCCTGCGCTGCCCCCTGGAGGGACAGACAGACACTTACTTGGGCGTTAGACGGGGGTCTCCGTACGGAGCGTAAGGGGACATGTTCAGGAGAAACTCCTTAGGAGGGTAGGAGCTCCAGCGCTGCTGAACATTGCTGCTGTCGTTGTTGTTCCAAAAGTCCCTGTCCAGATCACTAGAGAGAGAGAGACACTCACACACAGAGAGACAGAGAGAGACAGAGAGAGAGAGAGAGAAACAGAAAGAGACAGAGAGGGAAAGAGACATCACTTTCATGTCCTTTGTGAGACGTTAATCATAATCACTTTCTGAGCATTTTAATCACGAATCATGAAACTTTCTAATCATAAACTTCTCTTTCTGATCACTTTGTCTTCAATTTTTTGGAAACAATTTTGATCCGCACGATTTTTTCCACGCTTCTCAGTCATTCTAATTAGTTCACACACTTGCTGATGCTGATGGGAATCTTCAGGATTTGTTAATCACATTGCAGGGGGTAAATTACAGATATTTACCCAGAATTTTCTCTTTTCGGGTTAAAGAATTCCTCCCAACAGATCCAGCCCTCCACTGATTTTAAGATACTACTTTTGACATTTGAAGCACTAAATGGTCTCGCGCCACAGTATCTGAGTGAACTGTTAGTGACTTACGATCCGCCACACCTATTTCCATCAAAAAATGCAGGCTGCCTGTCAGTACCACGTATTATTAAAACYACAGCAGGKGGCGGAGCTTTTTCTTACAAAGTCCCAAAGTTATGGAATAGWCTTCCTATTAATGTTCGGGACTCAGACACAGTCTCAGTGTTTAAGTCTAGGCTAAAAACCTATTTATTTAGCGCAGCATGTTTGTAAATAAATTAACCTTAGGTAAAGGAGCAGATCTGGGGGACTCATGGACGTAGAGTATTCTGGTGAACTGGTATGTTTAGATGCTGTCCTCCCCTCTCTCATTGATCACTCAGGTTTGTTGACGGTGAGGTGATCGGTTGCTTTACATCTCAGTTCCCCCTCATGTTTGTGTTTCCTTCTGGCTCTTCCTTTTAGTGATGCTGTTATAGTTAGTCCTGCCGGAGTCCCTGCTTGCACTTTGCACTAATATACATTCACCTTATACATTATATGACTGTGACCAGACCTAACTGTTATCTCTGCTTCTCTTCTCTTTCTCCCTGTCTCTCTGTCTCACTACACTGCCAGTGATCCTGACCCCCTCTGTCCTCAGGACCGGTCTGACTCGTCCTGGTGTCCCAGTTCTGCTTGGAGATCTGGTCACATGGAGCCCCGTGTGGTCTGTCTGGGATGCGTGTGGTGACTGGAGATGGGTCCACTTTTCCAGGAAGACGGTCCTGTCCTCGGCTGATGCAGACAGCTGTTCTCTGAGGACATGTGACTTCAGTCGCTCGATAGTTCAGGACTGGAGTTTCCTACAGTCTGCCTGAGTCTCCAATAACGAACTGGACTCAATTTTAACTTAAACATGTCTCCTGTTACACTGAACTTCCAGTCTTACACATTATTATGCTGATCAATCTCTGCTATCCGTTATCACCCAGATGAGGATGGGTTCCCTGTTGAGTCTGGTTCCTCTCAAGGTTTCTTCCTATCACCATCTCGGGGAGTTTTTCCTTGCCACAGTCGTCCTCGGCTTGCTCATCAGGGACAATCTTATCATTTTGATTCATACACATTCACATCTCATACAAACTTCAAACTTTAATTCTTTTGATTGTGTAAATCTGCCTTGTGACAATGTCAGTTGTTAAAAGCGCTATACAAATAAAATTGAATTGAATTGAATTACTGTGTCATTGTCGCGGCTACACACGCTAACAGCAACAATAGATTAATTAATAATAATAAGGACAATGTATACAGCATTTTCTGATTAATTCATAATTATTTATTGGAATAATATTGAAAATATCTAGAGTATCGTGTGTGATATGGAACTCTGATTAAATAGTCTGTGTTTCTATTAAAATAAAAAGAAGAAGAATTATCACACACACACACACACACACACACACACACACACACACACACTCAGGAAAGACCTACTTGATGGCTTTGTTTTCGCCCCGGCCTCGTACCGACACCGAGTCCGGAGAGCTTGCTGTGTCCAAGCTTGGCTTGTTCCTCTTCCCCTATACAGAATGACAGTGTGGTTAAAATAATGATCACTATTATTAATATTATTATTATTATTATTTCTTTTTTATTTCTTTCATAAAATTGACACCATGTTTTCAATCCTGTATGAAGAATTATTTTCTCTGTTGAAGAGAATTATGGGAATGTCCTGAAACACACACTCCTGCACATAGCTCTAAAATGAGGAGGAAATTGAAAAGGGAAGGAATTTTACATATTTATAATTAAATTTCATTTTACAGCTCTGCTGGAATTCCTCGTTTTGGTTGGACAAGGCCATACGCGTGTGTTTAGTCTCAGCAAGTTTGACCTCCTGTATTGTCCGAACATAATGTTGTAAAAGTGTAACCATGGCAACAAGCCTACAGCACATAATACTTTTTGCCCAAGGCTAAGTCTGAGTCTAAACACTACATTTTAATTTCCAGCAAATCACAGAGACATGATCACTCCGGATCTCTATTGGGGTTTACGCAAAAACCCTGCCTTGGCCCATGCTGCATAGTCCAGGAGGACCCATACCAAACAATACTACGCAGTGCTAACTGGTCTACACACACACACACACACACACACACACACACACGGCTCAGTGCTCAGCTGATCTCAGACATCATTACCCCTCTAACTAGACCTTACCCACCTTTTTTACCCGTCTGTATACCACACTTTATGCTACACCAGGTACAGAGATCATCTGACTCCTGCAGGTGCACTCATGAAGTACATCATGAAGTTAAGGCGAAACAAAATGGCAGCTTCTATAACATCCCGCGGAGGAGCCGAGCACTGAGATTTTCTGACAGAATTCCGGGTCCACCAGGTCCGACCTACTATCTTTTTGATCTAAACCAGAGTAAATCACCATTGGAAGTAGTGAGAGTCGTATCACAGTGGACAGTCAGTGGAGGCAGACAGGGAAGCTCAAAAGGTCACATGTTGCTCCAAAATGTCTTCCTTAGTAACAACCTAGTGGTTCTGCAGGAATCATTATGCTCCAGTGGCAGGTGGAACAGACAGGACAGTTTATATCCATATTGTATTGACTAAGCATCTCAGAGTAGGAAATCACTCGTAAGTGGCCAATCATTCTCAGAGTGATGCAATTTTGGTTCTACTTTTAGGAGTAGGAATCGGAGCAAAATTCTTAAAATAGGAAATCACTCTTATCTCAACCAAAATGTATGAGAGCTCTAGAGGTGTCCTAATAGAGATGACCTAACTGGTGATGAGTTGGGAGGAAATGGCGTTCAGGGAGAGACGAGCAGAGGAGAGACGTTTTGGTAACACTGAGTGACAAAAATGGAAAACTTTCTGTAACACATCGCATACATTATGTAACTGGTCCATTAACAAATATTTCGTCTCCACAGGTGACTGATACTGTCTGCTTTTTAGTAACAACGAAGATGCAGCGTTGAAACAGTGATGATTTGGGTGTCGGAAATAATAAATGATCAGGCGCAGATTGATACATTTCCCCACCACGCAGCATGAAATCAACAAAAAAACAAGCTGCATTCATTCGTGCACGTCGCTGGTTTCCCTGGAGTTGTAGGCATCATCCATGGCACACACATTAAATAATCATTCCGAGGCACTGATGAGACGGTCTATGTGAGCCAAAACATTATCACAGCCTCAGCATTTAAGTGGTCATGGATGCAACATGATTTCCATGGAATTTAACTGCACTCTCATAAGCGCGTTTTTTTTAAAAAGATTTATGTACAGCGCCATCTGTTGAATTTTGTAAAGAACTAAAATGTTTAAGTGTAACTGGGAAGTGCGCGAAATGAAGGTGTGAGATCTCGTTTATTAAGTAGATTTTAATTGCACATGTATAAACACGCTAACGTTACAGTTTTATTACATGTTTACATTACAACACCCTCTTGAATGTGCCGCCTACTTTATGGCTCTCAGTGTCATAAAAAGTGATGTCACACGTTTTCTTGGCGCAGTACTACTCCTCGCTTAATAAAGAACTTTTATGTCCTACTTTGAGCTGCTTAAGCTTTCCAACAAACTTTAAGGGCGATTCCTACGAGTGCTCCTGACACACTTATTAACACGAGTCCTGATCTGACACTGATGTTCCAACCATCTGTTAAAAAACTTACGGCTTGTTCAGATTGCAGACAAATCTGACTAGTTTCATAAATCAGCGCATACAAAGTGTCTCAAAGTAAGAAATCACTCCTAAGTGGCCGAAAATGCTCACGGTCCTACTTTTAGGAGTAGGAGTAAGGGCAATTCATCAACATTCTGAAAACACTCCTATCACTTTTCTTTGTATCACTCATTTCCTAGGAGTGATTCTGAGGTGCTTAGTAAAGCGCGGCCCTGATCTTTAGCACTGCCTGTCCACACTGTTATGTGAAAGTGATCAGATGGGCTTTGGCTCTGTTCAGACTGGCAGCTGAAATCTGACACATTGTTGGACTATCTGCATTGGTTGTCATGGTAGCTATGCCAGAGGCTTGCATGCAGCGGGGTATTTCCTCATATTCCACCTTGTCTCTGTACATTCCCTCTTGCTTTGCCAGGACTGATGCAGCCACCCAAAGCGCCATCAGACATTTCACTTGGTCCTCAATCCAGGAACTACTGCACTCCATCTCCACACTGCGGTTAAACTAGATGCTCTTTAGAAAGTTAAGTTCCTTGGCTTTAGGACACGGGGCTCAAACTCAGTTCCTGGAGGGCCGCAGCCCCACAGAGTTTTGTTCCAACCATAATTAAAAACACCTGATCCAACTAAACTAGTCATTAAGGTTTATTTGAAAACTACATGGTATGTATGTTGGAGCAGGGTTGGAACAAAACTCTGTGGGGCTGCGGCCCTCCAGGAACTGAGTTTGAGACCCCTGCTTTAGGAGGTCACAGAGAATCCCTTTTCCACTTTTGGCTCTATTACCGCTATGCATGTCATAGTCATGCCATTGACTTTTTCATGCAGCAAAATGAACCGTGTTTTCAGGAAGAGCAGCTGGCTTAACCGCAGTATTTCCATTTCCATTTCTTCCATCATTGTTCAACCGTGGATCCATGTCCAAACCATGTGAGCGTGTGGACTAGGGCAGGGGTAGCTCAGTGGTTAAGGCATTGGACTATGGTTCAGAAGATCCCAGGTTCAAACCTCACAACCACCAAGTTGCCACTGTTGGGTCCTTGAGCAAGGCCCTTAACCCTCAATTGCTCAGATGTAATAAGATAAAAAAATGTAAGTCGCTCTGGATAAGGGTGTCTGCCTAGATGTAGATGTCAGGGTGTCAGTGAAGTAATGGACAGTTTGAAATTGATTCGAGCGGGTAGAGAGTCCAGACTCATTTGCATCTTTAAGAATCAGATTTCAAACTCCTCCGAATGTGGTTTAGATCAGATTTGCAAAAATCATATCCAGTGTGTTTTTTTGTTTTGTTTTACTGTTCGTACTACATGAAGGCAATCTGATTCCAATCATCATATGCAGAAGATCAGATTAGGTGTGGCAGTCTGAACACTGTCCTTGCCTGGATCCCACTCGTTTGCCGCCTCTGGCGTTTCTGCGCTCCTTGCCCTAGCAGTCATGACGCTGTCTCATTAGCAGTCAGGAGCAGACGTTAGGGATTCCTCCTCCCGCAACACAGCATCAAACACTCGCTGAAGCAGCAGGTGATCTTTTAGAGTGAAGAAGCAGTCACTGAGAACAGATCAGCTCCTGTCGTACCGCTCTCCTCCGTCTTTAGCACTTCATCATGCCGCTAACATTTCTTGCCAACTGGCAGCAAGTGTTTGTGACGACGCAGTAAAGGAGCTTATGGTCCTCCTTCCAGGGGGCCGAGGAGCCAAGCTGAGCCCGGCCCGCGCGCCGGCCCTTATCGCTAGAACCATCGCGCTGCTTCGCACTTTAAATCAACAGACTGAGAACGCGGGAAAGGATGCTGTGACATTGACTGTGATGGTTGCTGGTCCTCAGTGGAGTTGAAGGAGTTGAAGCAGAGCGTTCTGGACGCTCAAAGATCTCTCTACATTCAACGTCTTCATTTCTTTAAACTCTGAAGTAACGTCTTCATGTCAGCCTTGTCGACTGTTTACTGTTATATCAGACCATTCGGCTGGGAACTTATTCATCACTACCTAGACATTTACCTCTCTCTCTCTCTCTCTCTCTCTTTCACACACACACACACACACCCACCCACACACACACACACACACACACACACACACACACACAGCAGATCTATGATGAATAACAATATTTTCACAGCTTCAGAGTCAATACATTATTACCTGAATAAGAGACTCCATAGAAGGTTGGCCATCAAACACTGCACATAGTGTGTGTGTGTGTGTGTGTGTGTGTGTGTGTGTGTGTGTGTGTGTGTGTGTGTGTGTTAGTGCTGAAGAAAAATCCACAAGGATACCGAGAATGATAAACAGTGTTTCTTTACACAATTCACCAGCCGAACAAATACCATCCATGTCAAAATGTCAAACACACACACAGACACATACACACACACACACACACACACACACAAATCTCTCTCTCTATCCCTCTCTCAGATATCGACGTGTTTTTCTCCAGCTAAATAATACAATGCCTCACTCGAACCCCTCAGTGTCTCAAACAATGGACCACTTTCACGATAAAAAAGTTTTTTGTTGTTGTTTTTTTGGCAGTGTAAAACTTTACAGGTTTTTCTATCATTACGGGGGCTTTAATGAGGAGTGCCTAGTTGAGGAGTACAGTAGACCTAAATAACGGTTAACCTTTTAAACGTTCACTTGTATTTAATCTGAACGTCACCATCTGGGCGGGGATTGCTTGATGTGGCTTTTCTCTCCCAAATTTAGTCGTAGACGATCTCCATCACTCCATCACATCAAGGCCACGCCTCCCACTTAAGGAGGGCTGAAGACTATATCATGTGTTTCCACCAAGCCATGGCACGCCACCAACTGCGTCGCTTCGAACTGCTCGCCCAAGCACCGCTGCTTGGAGTGCGTAACACATTCGGGGAACAAGGTCCCGCCTCTGTGAGAGAGCTCGGGCCAATCAGCTCTCTCTAAGCTATAGCATCACCTGGGATTCAACCATGTGATCTCCTGGTGATGGAGCGAGCTAGTTACCACTGTGGCACTCACGGGCCTCGGGTTACATTACTGTGGTAAATTATTCCTATGACATAAGAATAAGGTACCATACAAGGCCAAAAGTATGTGAATACCTGACCGTATGCAAACAAGTAGTACAGACTCCTGTCACTGCACTGAAAACCCTAATGAGTTCAATACACTTAACCTATACAGTAAACTCGTTCCCTCTATGGAATTGAGTAATGGATTTTCCAAAACGTGTATATTTAAGTTCACTTCACCTGGTGCTCATGTAGACTGGACTTAAATTGTTAAGTTCATCTACTGTACCTTGTGTTTTATAAAGTGCACTTGAACGATTAAGTTTATATACTCACATATTTATGTTAACTCAGCTTGAAAAATTAAACTCAGACACACACTACGGGCAATTAGAGAACACCAATCAACCCACCAAGCACGGGGAGAACATGCAAACTCCATGCACACAGAGACGGAAATTGAGCCTGGAGCATGGAGGTGCACGGCGACAGTGCTAACCACTACACCACCTGAAAATGAAACTCTCACTCACTCACTCATCATCTATACCGCTTAATCCTGTATTCAGGGTCACGGGGGCACCCTCACAGGGTACACCCTGGACAGGGTGCCAATCCATCGCAGGGCACACACACACTCATTCATACACTATGGGCAATTTGGGAACGCCAATTAGACTAACCTACACGTCTTTGGGAGGAAACCCACCAAGCACGGGGAGAACATGCAAACTCAAGACGGGAATTGAGCCTAGCCGGGGATCGAACCCGGACCCTGGCGGTGCAAGGCAACAGTGAAACTGAAAATGAAACTGAAATTTAAAATGAATTATAAATTGAATTGACTATACGCTTACTACTTTTGACTGTTACAGCTTTATGCGATCAGGAATAAAACACACTGAACAGCATATTAAATGCATTTATTGTAGAAAGTCACACAATATTAATAAATACTGTAATGAAAATAAAACTGTAACTGTATGTAATAAAAATTATTTGTATCTCACAAGTCAAGTTAAGTTGATCATATCAATCATATCATATCTTCCAAAATCATGATGAAAATATAATTAATTAATAGCGATGCTGGCCGAAGTTTGACCGAGAAAACCGTCACTAACTGATACCAAGTAGCTGATGTTCTTTGTAATGTAAAGTAACGAGTCTTTGGGAAATGTGTAATAATGGCAGGGTTTGTCCCTTATTATAGAAACGTATCATTAGGATTTAAACCAACATATTTCACAAGTAAAATACTCTTTTTCGTTTATATATAACTTTACTGAAATTAATGACAAGCTTAACGATGACGAGCTTAAATCCTGAACTTTGCGGTTTAAGCAACAGGCATTAAGGACCGCCGTTTGTAATCATCCACCAATCAGTGCCTTAGTTCTCTTGTTGCCAGGCAGAACTCCTTAAATAGCCCGTATCTGTCTCTCATCTCTGCTCCGAGGAGTCTGATCTACCTGTACGTCTGAGAAGGTTAGAATTATTCTAGATGTCCACCTGAAGTCCACCTATGCGTGTGACTGCAGTGACGGATCCGGACCTCGACACTTCTTCCTCATTTTTCTGTGACAGTGATAAAAAAAGTCCATTAAGGTGGCGGCAAGCTGATGACAAAGTCTGGGGAAGAGAAGCAGCTTTGAACGGGCTTCAAAAACAAAAACGCAGCCTTTTCTTTCTTTACTTCTTCTTAGACTTCTTAGAGCAGCCAAGCCCTGAGTTGAAGAAATAGATGAGAGTCAGAGAGAAGAAAAACACCCCAAAGCGATATCTGACTCACAGCACTGAAAGCTAGCTACACAAGAGCTGCAGAAGATCTGGAGAGATAGAGGACGTGTCAGGAAGACCACCGTGTGTGAAGACTCTCAGGCCAAGAGGAACTGAGAAGGCCAAATGCTTCATCTGAAGGAAAGCAGGCGCTGCTTTATCGCACGGCCAGTTCTTTGCCATGAAGCATGGTGGTGGCGGCATCATAGTTTTGGGAGGTTTTTCGTCAACAGTTAGTGAAGTTTCTAGCTAGAAGATTGTGAAAGTGGATGACTCAGTGAGGGCTAAAACTCCAGTTATCAGTTATTCAGTCTACTTCTTATATATCTTGTATTTCACAAGCAACTTCTGGTGAGTTCTCACTTTACCCTGAGGATACAGACTGAATGTACCACGACTACACCCTTGATCTGTGCTGCTGTCTCTACTGCTGATGGACATCTGGAATATGGAATTTCCTTTGTGATCAATAATCTATCTATCTATCTATCTATCTATCTATCTATCTATCTATCTACTACAGGTTTGTTAATTAGAGTAATATAAGGTTAAATACATCCTCATTACTCTCCATGATTCTCATCCGGCTCCGAGTCCTGCACTGCCCACCTGCACTCGTTCTGACTTCACTAACCTCAATACTGAAATTAATGGGATTTATCTCATTGTGGCAAGTTTTTTTTTTTTTTTTTTCAAAAATTTCAACATTCAAACTTAATTAAGATAATGTCATCGAGCTAGTAAGATTATTTTTCATCCTCATCATCCTTCTTTTTTTTCATCTTTCATCTCGACCCCAAAATCCAAACGCATGCTTTTTACGTAACGTAAAGATTTAAAGTAATTAAGGCTTAATTATTTTTCACATCTGGAGAATGGAAAATTCATTAAAAAGCACCCTGAACGATCAGCAGCTGCCAGAAACAGCGTAAAAGATGATAAATGATTTGCAGAGGGGCGAGGAATGAGCGGAGCGCTCGCACCGTTCCGGAAATGTGTTTCCTGCCAAAAACGCAAATTACTCTACAATGATCCATCTGACAGAGAAACACACACCTCTGACAAACGGAGGGAAACAGCACCGCACGCATACTTAACGCTCAACAACAGGTGGTGGGAGAGACAGAGAGAGAGAGACAGAGAGAGACAGAGAGAGACAGAGAGAGAGAGAGAGAGAGAGAGAGACAGAGAGACAGAGAGAGAGACAGAGAGACAGAGAGAGAGACAGAGAGAGAGAGACAGAGAGAGACAGAGAGAGACAGAGAGAGAGAGAGACAGAGAGACAGAGAGAGAGACAGAGAGAGAGAGAGACACAGAGAGAGACAGCAAGAGAGACAGAGAGACAGAGAGAGAGACAGAGAGAGAGACAGAGAGAGAGAGAGACACAGAGAGAGACAGCAAGAGAGACAGAGAGACAGAGAGAGAGACAGCGAGAGAGAGACTGTTCAGATAGTTATTGTTATTGTTATTAATATCGATGTTGTGTATGCATGTGTATGTATGTATATATATATGTATATATATATATATATGTATGTATGTATGTATGTATGTATGTATGTATATATATGTATATTTTAAATGATTGTATGTTTTCTAATTGCTTTGGCAACAATGTAATGCTTCTGTTAACATTCATGCCAATAAAG
>QMIH01001883.1:57244-67942 GCA_003987875.1 Clarias batrachus
AGTTTTATCATGACATCTATTTTGTCGAAGTTATCAACTGTGCACTGATGGAGACTCGAGTGCCAAACAGTTAGTGGCAATCGAAATACTAAAGCTATCACAGCGATTGCAGTCCTAAACCATCATAGCAAAACTGTTCGTATCAATTGCAGTCCGAGGCAATCTTCATGCTGTCTAAGTGTACCTTCAAGCTGCCCATATGGGGTCATCCTCGGCAGCAGTGAGTGGTTCCCAAGTGATAAGTATTCCAAGGATAGATCAGGCAGGTGTGGAGAGCAGATGGGCTCTGGATCACTGGTATCTTAGGAGTAGCATGTGTAGAGAGAGAGAGAGAGAGAGAGAGAGGTTATTAGGTGTGCTCATTGTTGCATAATGATTAAGAATAATGTACACTGTGTCCAGAGTGCAAGCAGGGACTCTGGCAGGACGAGCTACTGTAGGACATCATAATTACAAGGGAAAGGAATTTACACAGACGTTAGGGCTCCCTGGGACATAAAGCAGCCAGCCACTTCACTGTTAGCAATCAGGAGAGTAGGGAGGCAACACCATCCAAATATCCAAGTTCACCAAAATCCTCTAAGGCCATGAACCCTACAAATTTGCACATACATGAGCTTAAATGTGGATTTATTTGAGGAAACAATACAAGTAAATAAAAAGGCTTAACTCGAGTAATATATTTTCAGTCTAGACTTAAAAATTGAGATGGTGTCTGAGACCTGGACATTAACTGCAAAAGAAAGCTATGGGCCCTACTGTACTGTATGTTTCTAACAAAAGAAACAAAGCAAATCACCACTAACAAATTTATGTATCCAAATAAATATATAAATAAATCAAGAAATAAATAGTTAACAGGTTGCTCAGGTACTGCGGGGTGAGAACAGTCTGGAGCTTTTTTTATGCACATTTTTGGTAAATACAGCCAGTAAGGCATCAAACCTAGACTTAACAAAAGCATGAAACATTTTTTTCTGCATTTTGTAGTGACATACTGTTATTCTAGCAATACTTTTGAGATACCTCATATAAATGTATCATATTCAAATGTATCATATCAACACATGTAATATAGCATATACAGTATAGAGAAAAAAAAAAAGCAGCAGGCCTAAACCTGACCATTGTAGAAAAACAAACTTTACTTTAGCATACATAAAGAAGTAACCWTTTACATTTAAAACTGATAATAATCAGTCAAATATGACCGAAGCCAGGAGAGGGCTCTTCCTTTAACTCCTACATTTTCCAATCTACTAAAGCAAATACTAAGATCAGTGGTGTCAAGCAAAAACGCAAACAATGAGGCACAACCCTGATCAGAGGATTGTAGTGCTGTAGGTAATTTGCCACTTTATCCAGTGCTGTCACTGCACTATGATGAGGCTTAAATCCGGACTCATACATTTCATGAATGTTATTTCTATGTAGATACGAATATAACTGTTGTGCTACAACTTTTTTTTGGATCTTTGAGATATGGGGAGATTTAATATTCTTCTGACTGGCATCGCAATCAGTTTACTTTTTATTTATTTGTTTATTTATTTATTTATCTATCTATCAGAGATTTGATTTCTGCTAGCTCAAAAGATTTGGGGATTGATTTTTTTTTTTTTTTTTAGAAGACGTTCAATTTGTTCTGGAATTATTTATTTGAAGGAACAAGTAGGTATGGGATTTAGTACACAAGTTTACAATCCTGCTGGAGAAACCTATGATATTTGTTTAGTCTCTGGGTGTAGTTATAGTGTTATCTACAGGGTTCATTATCAAACTGTCTAACTTTAAATTTATAGTTAGAATTTCTCTCGGGTATTTTCAATCTTATCATTCAGGAATTCATAAACATTTATGTTCTAATTTATGATGGGACCGTATTAAGGTGCATACTGTATGTAATTATTATACAAGGGTGTTATATTTTTCGTTGTTCTCGAAGTTTCTTTTAAGTAGAGTTTAAGTAGAGATACATTATCTGAACTATAATAGAATGCTGACTCTAAGCATTCAGTCAACTGATTGAGTTCTTTGGGGTCAGATCTAATCATAATGGATAACTTTYGGAAATTCTTGYTACAGCAGCTGATGTGAATGTATGTTTGAGGAAATAGAGTGGCAAGATACTGTACATATATTATGACTWAGACGCATTTTCAATGAGATAAGACTGTGCAAATTTCACTATATTTTTTATACTTAATCTGAATGTTGGTTATTAGTTTAAGAGTGTGACCAGATTTATGTGCATGTATGATCTCTAATACCTAATGCTATGTCTGAGGAAATGACCAGATTTGAGATTTTAAAGTATGGTCCTTAGGCTGTGTAAATGATGATTAATAGCATAGACTACAGTACTGTTTTAGAGAAAATGTTGAGCCACCCTTCATTTTCACGTTAAATTAAATTTAATGACGTAGATTAAATGAAAGACGCGGAGACAACTGTTTTAACAGGCTGCAAAGTGCCTAAAGATACAATTTTTAAAAATGTAGTTTATGTAACAACTATAGCAGCAACCTTATTTCCCCTCTTGTCTGTTCCAACCAATCAGCATTCAGCATCACCAGTATACTAATCACCAGCCTGATCATCTCTCATCATCTACACCTGTTTCTCACTGGTTCATGCCTTGAGTTAGATGGCTTTTTAATGCTTGAATGATTCATAGTACAGTACATAGAGAGGCATAATAAAGAAAAAAAAAAAACTAAAACTAAACACGACTAAAAATGAGAGCCAAAAAAGTCCGTCAGGAAGCTTGTTAGAAGCAAAATATGAAGAAATGAGCTCAACATGCACAACAAGAAGTGGCTCAACATGCACAGTATTGTAATTGTATTATTCTTTATAATAGACTGAGCAGGGTTTTTAATTTTTTTCTCACACTGTAACGGAATCACACCTTTAAACAGATCACGGGGGCCGTTGTTGCAGTCACTACATTTAGACATTTTCGACACAAAATCGAAAAAACATTCTTTATATGCACACACACACACACACACACACACATGATCACAATATTATAGAAAACAATACAGATGTCACTATATGAGTGACACACACACTGAGAGACTGAGTATCGGAGACAATTACCCACAATCCCACAGCACAAGAGAGAGAAGARCCATTGGCTCAATTGTGATCATGTGACATTCTCCAGACAAAGTGCAAGCACTCATATATCAAAACCTCGCTTATTTAACAAGTTAAAAAAAAAAAAAAATTTAAAAAGGCTCATTTTAGGTAGATAGATAGATAGATAGCTTTATGGGCATGTACAGTATGAGTCTCAAACACTTAATACTATGTCTAATGAAATGACCAGATTTTAGAATTTCCATACACACACAAAGAGAAATACATAAATAAATAAATAGTCTCCTGTAACCAGTGTTCTTTCAGGTTGGTCATCAGGTGCTTCATWGAGGAGAGTAAACCCCACAGACACATAACACATAGAGGAAAATTTTMTTTTTTAAACCTAAATACGTAAACACACCTAAATATAACTGTAAAATATTCCCTTAATTATGGATGTTCTGGAAATTTAAGTTTCATAATCTAAGMATTGAATGATTTAATTTTCTGCCATCACTGCTGAGTTTTGCCTAATTCAACTAATTAACACACACATTATTGATCCTACATGAGCAAGATGTTCTCATCAACATAAAACATATGCTATGCAAAGTCATACGCAAAAACACATCTGGTTGGCAGGTTTGTCATTAGGATGATTTACTTTATAATTATTGCATAAAGGCAGATGCAATTATGCACTTCGGAAATGAGATTGCGGTTCTTTTTGCATCATGCACTGCCTCATGTGTGTTTGTGTGTTTCATATGTATGAACGCTGCATTACATTTGCGCCTTTAAATCCGTTAATGTACTGTATGTAGGTCGTTCTTGAAGAACCTTTAATAACCTGTCAGTAATGTTCTCCTGTTCCCTGTGACACAACAGCTAAAGTCAATCACAAAGACACATGCAGACAAAGGAACAGTCAAAATAAGGACTTGTGGAGAAAACAAGTGCATCACTACGAATGCCAATGAGTAGCATGTCCATCTTTAAGCGGCAATTTAGGATGCGTGATGTACGATGAAAGCGCCGAGAGAATACAAGCAGAGAAGGGTGCAGAAATGAGATAAAGGCCGTCCCATGCACAAGGACGATGTACGTGCAGCATATTTGTCATGAACTCCCTGAGGCTCAGGCTTCTGTCTGTATGCCCTGGTGCTAGGAATGCCATGAATGCCTGGAAAGGCATCACACATTGCATTGTTATGCTATAAATTAGCTGCTGACCCTAGTGGAGGCAGAGATTTTCTCTAAGCTTTATGCGCAGTCATGTGTTTTTTTTTTTTTTAGACAGCAATGCAATGAGTTTGTTTGACTGACAAGCTCAATGCTTCTGCAGCTACTACTTTACCAAAAAATAAATCTGAAGAATACTTTCCTCATAAGCGCTAATTTATCTCGCATTGTCACGGGCAAAATATTTTTTAGTATGCTACCAAAACAAACTTTTGCGTTTTCAGTGTTGCCACATTTTTTAAAAATGCAATTCATGATAAATGTAAAATTTTAAGAATATTAGTAAATAGGGGGCCTCCGAGTGGCGCAGTGGTTAAAAGCGCTCGCCCTATCATCCGGAGATCGCTAGTTCGAATCCCGGGTGGTGCTGTAACCTCTCGCAGCCGGAGGTCTAGAGAGAGCTGATTGGCCGAGCTCTCTCAGAGGGGAGGGATGAGAGGTACATAGTGCTCCCRCATTAATCACGACTCTACAGCCAATCAGGGGCGTCTGTGAGCTCGCGCATCGGAGGGAGCGGATAGCGCTGTCCTCCGAGTGTGTGACTCCGCCCCCAACGGTGCGCGAGCGAGCAGTTCGAAAAGATGCGGTCGGCTGGCGTCACGTGGTTCGGAGGAAACACGTGATAGTCTTCGGCCCTCCCGGCTGAGTGGTAGTAGTAGCCTTAATGTGGGAGCGCCCCCTAGTGACGGGGAGGAATTGGACACGACTAAATTAGGGAGAAAATCGGGGGAAAAAAAAAAAAAAAAAAAAAAAAGAATATTAGTAAATATAAACATTATGTATTTTCTTATTAGTTAAATAGTGAAAACTGCTTACATTCTCCTATTTTTTTATTCATCATCAGTTACTGCTTTATGCTGGCCAAGATTGCTCTCAATCCGAGGCTAATCTCAAAAGCAGCTAAATTCATCCAGGTGGGTTGTAACGTAGACGGTTTTGTCTGTTACGATCCACCATGCCTAATGTGATCAGGCTTTTTATTAGTACCTACAATAACAAAGACTGCAAAAAGGGGATTGATTTGTTTCTAACAAAACAACCAAATGGAACAGCCTTCCACTTAATGTTTGTGACCCAGAAATAGTCACTGGCCCAGTGTTTAAAATCTATTTATTTAGTCAAGCTTTCTGCTAAATAACTTGTCTTATAGGGAAAAATCAGTTTTGGCCATTGATAGGGATATAAAAATAAGGTAACTAGGATATTYTGATGCTGTCTGATGAACTCCCTCTGTCTTTTGGACCTGTCTGGCCCATAATTATCCTCTACTGCTTGAAGTTACCTTGGCTGGATTCTTCGGGGAGATTTGTGCCTGCTTTTTTTTTTCTTGTCTGAATCAAGCAAATGTCAAAGCAAATGACTTCAAGAAACTTCGACATGACCTTGTTCAAAACACTGAAAACACACACAAACCACACATTTCCCAAGCAACAATTCAATCCTCKCCTCTCTCCATTAATTGGGTTTTTATTTAGTGAAACATAATTGCATTATACTGTATGGGTACAACAATACAATATGCTTTTTTCATGGCACGAGTTGATATTTTTTCTGTTTCCAGTCTTTACAAGCTCYATAAAAAGTCCATATGCAGAAGCACTGCTGTTGTCCAAGTCAAGCCTGTTACCTTTCTATATTTTATACATACGGTTTAAAAAGTTGCGCTTTCAGAGGATACTCTYATGATCTTTGGATACAGAAAAGAAAGTTCCCCTGTCACAATGACATCAACTGTGCAAGGTGTTGTAACACAATGGTGTAACATTATGGCATTCTGCAAGCACTCTGTTCCTACAGCCATGCCTAATATATAAAAACACACTTAACATCCACTTGATTAGGAACATGCATGCATTTATTTGCACCTACTCATGATATGTAGGATTTGTTGTTCATTTTAACTTAAAAAAAAATATTTTTTTGCCTGCGTTTTTTTTTTTTTTTTTCTTGTCCAACCTAAGCAGCCAAATTACTTTGTCAACAAATTGGCCTTATACAGAACTGTATGGATGTACACCTAGATCAGAAAGTGCATTTAATAGAGTCCCTTACTGAGATAACTTTGGGACAACKTCACTGGATCTGTAATTGATTACGGTCTGAATCAAGCAAAACTGAGTCATGTATCTTTTTGACACTGTCGACAGTGTTTTGGCAATTAAAGTTCTCACGTGATATCTGAAGTTTTTCATTCTTTTTTTTTTTTTAGCAGTAGTGGGGTGCCTATAAGCTTGTCCTTTACTTGAAGGGCATTTTTGCACCTGTTAGAGGTTAGTAACTATGTGTCCAATATCCGCTCAGTCTGGATGAGAACCATGTGGCTGCCTGTGCACCCCATGTATGCAGTAATCTCAAATGTCTTTGAAAGAATGAAACCTAATAATCTGTACATGCCTATGTAGTGCCTTGTCAGGTGACCTCACTAAGGACATGATGCAAGCCACGACATCTGGCATATATCCAAAGCCAATTTGGTTGTCCTCAATGCATGCCAGTGGTGTTGAAGAGAGACCTGCCTTGCACTGAATGTTGTCTCTCTATCCAAACAACAAGGCATGTAGTCGTTTATGGTAATTATGGATTCATTTACAACTTTTTCTTCAGCTGTGTAGAGAATATCTCTTCCAAAGATTTTCCTCTGTTGTCCATCTTAGTATCTACAGTAGAAGAGTGCAATTCACTTTTAAGTGTACGCTTCTTGTATTTACAGCTCTGAAGAATGATACGCCATACATTGAATAGTTCGACTAGTAATCCTGCAATTTGGTACTGCAGTAAAAGCACTATTGGTAGTCTTGGGAAAGTTGTGCCAAAGACGAAGCCACAGTGTTGGTTATRGGCTGCTATGAGGGAATAGTTTCCATTAATAATTTCTATGCTGAAAACTTCGAAATGCGGAATGTTACAAAAGCAAGAAGAAGTAACGGGAATACTTAGCACTGCTAATCGCATGGCGTCATATGAATTTCATGGYGTCACATGATCACCACATGCTTTATGCACAATGAAGGTATCCATGTGTTGAAAAAGAAATCCTACAGTTCTTTAGCTCCTTTAGTTCTTCTAAAACGTTATCCTTATAGAAAGCATTACCTTATCAARCATCACTCATTGCTATTGAGGATACACGTATGTAGTAAAATAAGGCCTTAAAATAAACCTGGAACCAATACCTGTGTTAATGTTTGGAAATTAATGATCTCCTTCTGGCCAATCAGATTCACAGATTCAATAGCATGGTATGCTATGGYCAAATCCGTGTATAACTGAACATCTGAAAGTCATTGTGTCTCCCAGCTTCGGTCTTTCTTTCTCTGTGTCTGCCATTCATGCCCTAATGTCCCTTTAATGCAGCGTGACAGCAGCAGGACATCTATGTSTGAGTCACAGCAATGAAGTGCTCCAGGTGAAAATGTCAAACCGATCCTGTGACTTCAAGAGACTTCAAGATGACCTTGTTCAAACACTGTGAAAACACACTCAACCCACACATTTCCCAAGCAACAATTCAATCCTCTCCCCTCTCCATTAATTGGGTTTTTATTTAGTGAAAATTAATTGCATTATGCTGTATGGATACAACAATATATTATGCTTTTTTTTTCATGGCACGAGTTGATATTTTTCCTGTGTCCACGTCACAGTGACGTCAACTGTGCAAAGTGAGGTAACACAATGGTGTAACATTATGGCATGCAGCCATGCCCAATATATAAAAACACACTTAACATACACTTKATTAGGAGCATGCATGCATTTATCCACATGGCCAATTATTTGCCAGCTGCACATTGCACTTACTCATGATATGCAGAATCTGTAGTTCATTTTAACGTAAAAATATATTATGCTATATACCTTTGTAAAGTGTATTACATTTTTTTTTTTTTTTTTGCTTTTGAGTGGATTTTTTTGTGGATATTTAATAATAGGGGATATTTTGGTAAAAAGAATATGCCAGAATATGCCATWGGGAAAAGCTTTAGGAAGAAAATTCTGTTCTGTAAAGGAATTTGATTTGCAATCATAAAAAGATGCCTACTGTGATTAAAACATTGCCTTTTATTAAACTTTATGAGGTCATGCTGGGCTGTTTTCATGTCTTGCTTTAGAAGGAACAGATTCATGTTCTGCCAAGCCAAAGAAAGGTTGAAGCAAGACGAGAAGTTCGGCGGCATGTAGTAGTAATATGCTGCTGTCGGACTGAAGGGTTAATAGAGGGGCTTGCGTGAATGGACATGGTTCATGTGCAAAATTAAATGTGTGTGGGTGCATGAACAGTTGTGAGTAAATTATAACCTTTGGGTTGGGGCCTGTCAGATACAGGACTTCTCAGTGGCAAAGCTTGAAACAAGTTCAACATAAAATGGTGCGTTTAAGTTCTACTTGTTAAGTCACTTCATTAACTAATCACTAACAGCTGTCATGGACTGGTGCCTCTGATGGGGTAGAAAAATCAGCTACAAAGTCAGAGAYTGATTGATGCACTTGTTTCAACAAACCTTAACATGACATAAAAGCTCCTGACAGTTTGGCTCCTGGAGTATTGGGGAGAATTTGTTTACTTGATTTGCTTCTCCAGCAGAATAGAAAGGTGCTGATTGTTTAGTAAAAAAAAAAAATCACAGAACTGTGAAAGAGTAAAGAGTAACGTCACAGTTTATTGGCATAACATATGTTGGCTTTGTACATATTGAACAGGATGAAATCCGATAAAATCTACAAGTTCCATCAGCCAAGCCTTCCTCATACATCAGATCCAAGTAAAGTTTTTYTTTTCATCATTACAGAGGCATGAGACCTTTATACCAATGGATGTTTTCTTCATATAAACCAGTGCAAATGATTATTGCTTGCTGCGTAAAGATTGTCGGTTGTCCATGACTTGAGTGCTTTTGACACGCGCTTGAGGCACAATTAATCTCTAAAAAGCAACATTTGTCTAGCTTACATAGAAAACAATGGGTCGATGCGATTAGAAGAGAGGGCGCCTGGGTAAAATGCTACTTAGTTTATTAGCAATTTTTGTTTTTTAATTATGTTCTTAATTTTTTAAAATGATAATCAATATAATAAGAAAAATTTGTTATTTAATGTAGTGAAATAGCTATAAATCAATCAATTTAAAATCAAGTCCTTTATTCATCAAAACCTGTTCCATCCAGCCCGGCATAGAGTCAAAAAAATGTCTGTAGTACTCCAGTTTTGCTCAGTCCTTGCCTTTGTACAGTAATYGCTTCCTGACGATCATGAAGTTGGTTTYTTGTCTGCTATTGTCTTCTTCACCACTGTTCAAGAGTTTTCTATTGGGTTTAGGTTCTGGAGAAGACCCAGGCCATGGCACCAGAAGCTGAAAACCATTGTCAGTGTC
Source organism: Clarias batrachus (assembly GCA_003987875.1). NCBI lineage: Eukaryota > Metazoa > Chordata > Actinopteri > Siluriformes > Clariidae > Clarias > Clarias batrachus. The sequence goes on from QMIH01001883.1 coordinate 66,948, forward strand.
AGTTTTTTTTTTTTTTTTGGATAGATTTTTCTGTTAATTTGCCAACCCTTCAGTCAAACAAGCTAAAACTAATTAATGGCATCACCTGTTTGTGCACAGGGAGAACTACAGGCAAATAATACATGGCACATTTTGTCTTAATTCTTTTGGGCCCGCTATACAGCAGATAGTAGATAGTAGACTCTAGATCTGTCCTTTTGACATGAAATGTTCAAAGCTTGGGATATTTTTTTTTATAACCCAACCCTGCTTTAATCTTATTTATACTGGGATTAAGTTACACAGGTGCACTCTATTTACTAATTAGGTGACTTCTGAAGGCAGTTGGTTCCACTGGATTTTAGTATCAGCGTATCAGAATAAAGGCCGTTGAATACAAATGCATGCCACACTTTTCAGATGTTTTTATATGTAAAACATTTTCGAAAACCGCATATAATTCTCCTTCCACTTCGCAATCATGGGCCACTTTGTGTTGGTCTCTCACATCGAATCCCAGTAAAATACATTTAAGTTTACAAAATGTGGGAAAACTCAAGGGGTATGAATACTTTTGCAAAGCAATGTACTTATTCTAGCAAACCAACAACTTATTATAAGGTTCTACTCAGGCAAGAAGTAAATGAATTCTATGTAATCCTTTTGTTTTTACTTAAATTTTATTTTGTGTTCTAAAGAAAAACTCTAAGGAAATATCTGATTTTCCAAGAAGTTGGATTGTTAATCAATCTGAGGGTCGACTGCCCCAGAGAGCAAATAGCTACGAATCTTGAAATATCCCTTTCTACCCTATAATCATAATTATAGGTTAGAGTAAAGAAATGGGTCATAACCTGGTGGACCTTGGCGTTCTGGAAGACKTCTYCATGTGGTACTAAATTCATGCTCTGTTAAGAGGAACAACCATCTTATTCTTGGGCTAGGCAAGTCAACAAAATATTAATTATGTATAAATGTTTGTGTATATGTGTATATGGTATTTTATGTTTATATAT
>QMIH01001884.1:8876-28770 GCA_003987875.1 Clarias batrachus
TTTTTTTTTTTTTTTACTTTACTGCAGTGATTCCCTTATGCGTATGCTCATGCCAGTGTAGAGAGATTTCTTTTTTTTCCCTGTTAAAACGGTGTTCCCGTTGTGTGTGTGTGTGTGTGTGTGTGTGTTGTGAAACTTAAAAAGCGAGGTGGGGAGAGGGAGGAGGAGTGTTGCTGTGTAAAACGAGGCGAGGGAAGGGGCTAATTCCACACACACACACACACACACGGGGCCTGCGCGCACCTACGAAAACTCTTCTGTCGGGATTTATTTGTTCTTTTTTTAAAGGTAAAGTGCATATTAATTTGTTTTATTTTCGTTTTATAGATTGTATTAATTATTTTTATGTATTTAATTTTTGGGGCTGTGGAACGAATAATTTGAGTTTTCATTATTTCTTATGGGAAATGATTTGGTTTACGAGTGTTTTGGAATATGAGCCCACTTCCGGAACGAATTATGCTCGTAATCCATGGTTCTACTGTACCATAATAAAGATAAATCGCTTTAAGGTACTTTAAGGAGTTTAATGCTTTTGCAGGAGAAGCAGCAGCAGCAGCGACCRTCGACCGGGTCTGATCAAGCGAACAACGACAGACTTCACACACTTCTCTCTGAGCTGACTAAAGTGGACAACAGCAGAGAGCGAGCGAACATGCTGTTTCAGTGGGTTATACATCCTATTCCAGCCAAAACCTTCTTCAGGTACAGCTTTCACCAGCTGATCTGTAACCAAGAAACCAAGGACTAAAATCATACTAATAGTTTTATTAATAGTTTTAGGAGACATATACACTCGGAATCCTATGGCAAACACTGAAAAAGACTCGTCTTAAAAAGCTTAAAGAAGTCACGAGCATCAGTGGAATGAAACGGTGATTGTGTAATTACAAACTTATTCCTAATTCTTTCTCTTTTTCCCCACTCTTTAGGGATAATTGGGAGAAGAAGCCACTTCTGCTCAGACGCCAGAATCCACACTACTACGAGGGCCTTTTCTCAACAGCAGAGTTTGACCGCATGTTGAGAAATGTAATTTATTTACAATGTAATTTATAGTGGTGCACTGTATATATAAAAGACTCGCATTGTAATATTATAGACAGCAGGCAAGATGCGCAATGATGCATTGTCATGTCACTTGTTTCTTGATTCCTTATCTATTATGAGACAGTGTCCTCTTTAATAAAGCTAAGGAGTATTGCGTTCAGAACAATAAGTCCCCGACTTACGAACATTACAGTTACGAATTTTCACATTACGAACATTTGTAGATGCGTAGAACAAATCGCAGAAAAATCTTACGTGTATTGTACAAAAAAAAACACACTGCACTGCAACAGATACCAATATTTACAATTATATACAATATTTTCAGTGTGTAAGTGGATGTATAAAATGTCCGGTACGTACGGGAGAAAAGAGTCTGCCTCATCGGTTTCGATGAATCAGTMCGAGAGCACGATGATAGAAAATGGCTGTCCCTGTGGTGAATAATCCTAAACGAGTCTGAGACAAAAAGGTCGTCCATTCAATCGCACAGTAAACACCATGTAGCATTGACCCTCGTCCTGACATCCTTCTGGGATGCCTTTAAACRAGATCAGCTGACCCGGCTGCACCCTGGGTGCCTGTACAGGATCAGCAATATAGAGAACGTGTGAGTGATATGCAAGGTGTTTGTTTGTGTATTTATGAGACTGTGAGTCCGTCAGGTTGCTGAGGTTGTCACCTAGTCATGTTTAGTTCTTTACATGTCAGCAGTTGTGTGTTAGAGTAGTATTCCTCTGTGTGTTGTTCTACAGGATGATGTCCAGTACGGAGTGAACCTGGACGTGACGAGCTACACAAACGGCAAAAGAGAGACGCACAATCCTCCAGGACGAGCACTGCCCTATTCAGTGTGGGAATTCTATGATGTAAATGGTTTATACACAATCATTTGACATTTTGCAGACCAGTGCATGTCTCTCTCTCTCTCTCATTATTTATTTATTTATTTTTATAGGTTTTTATCTGAATCGTTCTTTACATCATCATTCTGGCTTGCTGCAATGCTTCGTGTTTGTGTTTACTTCTCAGAGCGGGTGCTCGCTCAGGCTGCTGAACCCTCAGGCCTTCTCCTCTACCGTGTGGAGCGTTCTGTCCATCCTGCAGGAAAAGTTCGGCAGCATGGCGGGAGCCAACGTGTAAGAGGAAACACTGACCCAAGAATCTTAGTGCGCTACTGAGAGCTAAATCAGTTGAAGTTTCAGTTTGCAACCACTACTACACGGGTGTTTATTGAGAAATCTTTTTTTGTAAAAACTTGAGAGCTTGTCTGTGTGAGAAATCCTCAGCTTCTCTCAGTAAATCACCATATCCAAGAGTAGGGAATAATCATRTATTATATAATTTAAGTATACACAGATCAGCCATAACATTATGACCACCTGGCTAATATTATAGGCCCCCCCCTTTTGCCACCAAAACAGTAATGCGCTTTGTGTTGTGACCCCTATCAGAACCAGCATTAACATTCTCAGCAGTTTGAGCTACAGTAGCTCTTCTATTGTAATCGGACTACACGGGACATCTTTTGCTTCCCACAAGCATCAGTAAGCCTTGTCCACCCTGTGATTTTTTTTTTCTGGGATAGTTTTTAGGCCTCGTGACCCAGTACACAGGATAAATCGCTATAGACTGTGAATGAGAGAGTGATCCAGTAGTCCAGTCGTCACAATTTGGCCCTCATCATTGTAGCTACTGTTACGATATCTTATTACGATGGCACGTGAAAGAGAGTTGTATATATTGGTCAGGAAGTGAACCTATTTTTCCTGAAGTCGATGTGTTTGGAAGCAGAAAAATGAGCAAACATAAGGATTTGGACGACTTTGAGAAGGGCCAAATTGTGATGCCTAGACGACTGGGTCAGAGCGAAGGCTGGTTCCATGTAGTCTGATCCAATAGAAAGGCTACTGTAGCTCAAATTGCTGAAAAGTTATGTCCGATCGATGTTTACTTTTGTAGTGATGTTCTGATTCGACTCTTTTGAAGGATATCCTGAATATTCATGTTTATTTGTGTGTGTGTGTGTGTGTATGAAGGTACTTAACACCAGCAGGAACACAAGGATTCGCACCGCATTATGATGATATCGAAGCGTTTATCGTGCAGCTGGAAGGAAAGAAGCATTGGAGAGTGTATAACCCACGGTAACACAGCTTTAATCTCACAAATAAACATTGTTCAGAATGATGTTCTTTTGTAGTATGTAAAATGTAATGTCAACGTTGTGGATTTGTAAAATGTGATGTCAGTGTTGTGGTTTTCTCTAGGTCTGAAGATGACGTCTTGCCGCTCGTGTCGAGCCGTAAGTCATTTTCTGTTCACGTCTGTAAAGATGCRATCTGAAATTTTACTGATTCTGTTTCACCCAGTTTGTTAAACAAAGATGACATTGTCCTTTATTATTCCTCATCTCCAGCTAATTTCAGTCAGTCCGAGATCGGAAAGCCCGTYCTGGACGTTACGCTGGAGGCGGGTGATTTATTRTATCTCCCCCGCGGGTTTATTCACCAAGGCAACTGCCTCCCGGACGCCCACTCGCTGCACATCACCATCTCCTCGTACCAGAGGAACAGCTGGGGCGATCTGCTGCTCAAGGTACATGGTGTTGCGTCTGCCTGAGAATTGTTTACATAGCTTATTGAACAAGAAAGTCTAAACTTCTCCATCCGATCCCCAGGTGATGCCAGCGGCTTTGGAAATGGCGATGGAGGAGGACGTGGAGTTTAGAAAGGGACTTCCTCTCGACTACCTCACCTACATGGGAGTGCAGAACTCTGACAAGGTGTCCATTCACATGAGCGAGCAATGACCGTTTCCTACAATTAAAAACAGTTCAGTCTGTTTACAGCACCTAGATCATGACCTGCATGGTGTAAAAGTGTTTTTTTTTTTTTAGTTTTTTTTTTTAGCTGTAATGTAGTTTTGCTTGTACATCTGTTGATATTCCAAAAAACATGTTTTTTTTAAATCATGTAATCTATTTTAATGCACCATGTACAGCACTGTGAAAATGTTTGACTTTCGAGAATTTTTAAAGAAGCCTGGGCCCGTATTCACAAAGTTTCTTAAGACTAAAAGTTGCTCCTAGTGATGAAATCCTTGGAAAATTCTTAGAATTATGACATTATCTTAGAATTTCCCCTTAGATTTGGGACAAAATTTTAAAGAAGATAAAAATTATTCACAAGAGAAAAAAAAAACAGCTAAGCCCTAAAAACAGCTCCTAAGGTAAAAGACTTTTAAGAGGCTTAAGAGTTTCTATAGCAGAGGATAAAATGGTGGAAAGAAGAAACATTCTCCAAACACTGAACGTAAAGCTAAAAGTAAACACTGCTCTTCCGTCCAATTTGGTTTTCTTGTCCTTTTACTTCATTCCATCTCTCTTGGTTTGTTGGCTGCATATCATCCAAAAGTGCAACTTAAACAGACTGTCCTGCAATCATGTACATTGTAAAAGCTGAGACATTTTGCTCCCATCAATCTGAAATGGATTACAAGTAATAAAATCAGTACAGTAAATAAATGTAAGAACTTAAATATAGTACCTACTGTGCAGAAATTGGTTGCTTGAAAATTACTTCAACATGTTCAACGTTTAGCTGTTTTGATGATCTTTAGCCTGTAACAGAAACTATGCATGAGGAAGCCTGCATTCATGATTATACAATTTCATTATATACAAACATTATGATTTCACCGTCTGTTCTATTATCTAATAGTCTATTTTCACATTTTGAAGAGGTCAGTTTTTTTTTTTTTTTTTTTAATCAACCAATCACAGTCCTTGAATTGCTGCATGATCCCTAGCAACAGGGTCAACCACACCTCCTCACTAAGATAAAGGTTTTTGTACTTTCCTTACTACTTACTCCGAGTTGCTCTGAGATGTTTCCTAAATCACTTTAAGTCCAGGACTCCAAGCTAGGAATTTTTAAGCTAAGATAGGAGCTCTCTGAGAGAATTTTAAGACGCTTTGTGAATACGGGCTCTGGCCTCTCATTTTCAGTCCAGTTCCTGTACCTGAGCAGTTTCAGAATAGTTTTTTGTTTGTTAAGCCATACAGTAACCTAGTGGCATTCAAGCATAAAAAACATTTAACTTGAAGGCATAAACCAGTGAGATGACAGATGATCAGACCAGTGATTATTATACTGGTGATGCTGAATGCTGAACAGACGACGGGGGAAATGAGGCTGCTGCCGAGGTTCAAAATACACCGATGTCTAAATTGTATCTTTAAGTTAATATTTAGTTGTTGTTATTTTTAACTTCCTGTATGCCACTTTAATCTTAGGAAGATCCACGGAGAGACAGGTTTTTGTCCCACATGGAGGGTTTAATGAAGAAGTTGGCGTCCCATGCTCCAGTGGACGCTGCTGTGGATCAGAAAGCATGCGAGTTTCTACACGACTGCCTGCCACCTGTGCTAACTCCAGGTAACTGCTCGATCTTCTCTTCACGTGTTAATGTTAACTAGTGCACATGCTTTACCAGTCAGCTTTCTCTTGCCTTTTTAAGAACATCCTGGTCGTAATGTAAATAACATAGAGAATATTCATATTTTAAAAGTAAAGCATAAATCTAATTACTGAGCAGCATGTGCTCAATGTGTTTATTTCAGAACCGATTCCATGTAGTGACTTTTAACCCCTCCCAAAAGAAACCTGAACAGGCTTCACTAGTTAATGCTGTGTGTTTCCAGAGTAGATGTTTATTATATGCATTGATATTGAATTTGAAATATTAAAGAGAAAGCTTAACTATGTGAACAAATGCATTTGTAAATTCACCCTCTTCTGTAAAATAAGCATTTACACCTCGTAAAATATAATAGGATGGTATCTAATGTTAATTGCTGACAGCTGTGTGTGGGTGTGTGTAGCAGAGAAAGCGAGCAGCGTGTATGGCGCTCCTGTGAGATTCGAAGATGGAGAGGCTGTGGATTCGATCACACACATCAAGCCTCAGACCAAAATAAGACTCCTCCGCTCAGGAATCGCCAGGTGTGTTCTCTATTCATGCCAGAACATGTGCTCCAAGTGCTATGTCTAGGAACGGTATAATGTGATGGAGTAAAGGAAAGGGATTGGGATAGATGTTAAAAATGGTTACTGTACCATACTATGTATGTTGACCTGTGAGTGGGGTCATAACCTGAAGTAAAATMTTTGTGTACAAGGTGGTATCAAAAAGCTTTGAGAATAGTTTTGCAACCCGCCAACAGATGGCAGCACAAGGGGAGCACCGACCTTCATAAGTCAGTGTGCCAAAAGACATCGTCCTGTGTATATCAGGAGCAGAAACATGATTCTGCAAGTTTTACGGCGATGCTGCGATGAGTCGTTCAAGGTGTTTTGGGTGACATGCACACTTTGAGAGCGGAAGAACATCACTGGAAGGGATCAGGAAGGCCTTCAACAAGCTCAGTCCCCGAAAATGTTGAAAGCATTCGGCAGCTTGTGCTTGATGCTTGTCGGAGAACAATCCCCAACATTGCTGCCATTGTCGGCGTGTCCCTGTTAGAGAACGGTTCAGGCAATCCTCACGTGTGATCTGAATATGTGCCGTGTTGCTGCCAAGTTCATCCCCGGGCTGCTGATCCAGGAGCAGGAGGAACATCACGTCAATGCATGCCAAGAACTCCATCAGCATGATGTGGATTACCTGTCCTTCGTTACTGTTGACGAAACTTGGATGTACGAGTACGACCCTGAAATGAAGCAACAGTCTTCACAGTGGAGGAGCCCATCATCTCCACATGTGATATTCATGTCATTGTGCATTGAGAAATCGTCCCCAGGGGCCAGACCATCAATAGCAAATTCTGCTGTCAGGTTTTAAGGCGTCTGCAGGAGGACTGCTAGCGAAAGCGACCAGATCTGTGGCGCGTGAGACTCGGACGTTTTTGATGCCACCTCGTACGTTCATTTTACTTGGAAAAGTGGCATATGGTGTTCCTTTTAAAATGATTTAAGATTTCAAAAAATGTAGCCAGTGCACTATATACAGGTTTCAAGATGCACACTTAAGGTATCAAAGTGCACACATGAGAATAYTACGCCATCAGCCTAGCATAGTTAAACACCCCTTTTTGTGAGCATAGGTGTGTGGGGTTAAATTTTTGATTGGAATTGTTTAAATTAAACCTAAACAACATTATTTTTTAAAAGTTCCTGTTCTGTAATTTAAGGCCTTTCATTGTTCTATGAGATACTGTATTTGGTTTAAATCCTCTTCTCTCCAGACTCTGCAGTGATGGTGAGGCTGTTCATCTTTACTACACCACCGAGAACTYGAGAGTTTATCACAAAGAGGAGCGCAAAAGCATGGCGATAAACGCAGAGGTACAAGCTGTGTTAAAATGTACTGTATATAAATACAGCATGCTGTAAAGATTAACATTTGATGATTTTCTCATGAAGCTCATTTAATCAAATATAGATATCAAATATTAGATAGCTTAAGATGGGTTTGTCCTCTGTAGCAAACAGATGCTGTGGAATTCCTGATCCACTCGTATCCAAAGTTTATCCCGATCTCAAGTTTACCCTGCGACTCTACAGAAGACAAGGTAACATATTCCTGATGGAAACTAATGACCACAGGCATTTAAATGCTCCTCAAGATTTCCATTCAAGTGCTGTTTACTGTCTGTTTGCCACTCATCAATTCAACTTCCAGCATTAGAGATGACAAGATGTCATCGTTTTGTATCGCTAACCATCTGCGTTTTCCTTAACTCCTTTGTTTAACTCAGTCACTTTGTAAACTACATTGTAAATATAAAAGTATCCAACCTTGTTAATGTTTTTAAAATTACTGTTTTAAATGTGTGATGAATGGACATAATTTGTGATGTAAAGCAAGTCCGTGTTGTTAATGTTCTTGACGGTGTTTCTGCAGGTATCCTTGGCAGAGATGCTGTTTGCAAAAGGACTGATCCACACATTTGAACCTTTGACCACCAAGTGACAAGTTCATCTGTTCACTCTAGTTAGCCAGGGGAAATTTTTTTTTTTTTTTTACTTTTCTTGGTTTGGAACAAATGGAAACAAAGTCATATTTGATTTTTTGATGTTTACACCTTTGCAGTAAACAATTTAACTTCAGAAAGCCTTTGTGTTTTGTTATTAAAATGCCTGAGCAAACATTTGTCTGTGGTGAAAAAGTGTTAGACAAACCAATGACCTAGTGTTTTGCTACCTGTACAAGTTTAATCATCAGTGAGAGTTAGTGTGTGTGTGGGGTGGGGGACTTTTATACAGCTTTGGGGCTGACAGTCATATGAAAAAACAAAGATAGGGATAACAAACCAGGAATGAGTATGGCTACAATTCTTTCCAATGCTTTACCACAGTAAAGTTCACATATTGAACTGCAACACACAAGATAACTTGGCAATAATCAAAAGAAAATACTACAAAGACAGTGTTTTTTGTATCATTATATTTTACACCAAAAATGTTCTTGACAACTCATTTACAGTTTTGAGAATGACAAAGACGAATTGAAGCAAGCGGGAGGTCCAATAAATACAAGGAGGAAGGTTTCATTTCCAGGTGTACTCCTCACCAGGCTTCAGTTCCCTGAAATGACATTAATGACAAGGAAGTACATTGTAGGTTTAAAACAGCATGTACACCTTGCATTGGTAACTGAATCCCAGTGTAGAGTACAAGTGTGTTAGTCATTCAATCCTGAAATGAAATCACTGTCTGATCTCAAACCTAAACCGCATTTGCACTCCAATGTAATCTTCAAAACTTTGGATTGTGCATTACTAATACAAAGTGTAAATAAACATTGACACTATACAGTTAAGTCATATTTATGAGTGCAATCACAATGCCTGTGCCCCTCACCTGCTGTATAACGCGCTTTTGTTCCTGAACATGGTCAGTTTCTGATCGTTCCACCTGTCGAGATAGATACCTATGACAAAGCCCAGTGGGACCAGGACGTTCACCCAGTGCTCACGAACCATCGCTGCAAAGTTCACCATGATGCCTGGAACTATAGATACAATCAGTGGCCACATTTCATAGTTATTGGCATGCATCAAGCAAAGAAAAAAAAACAACTAAGGAGATTTGAAATTGCTGGAATTGGGTTCAGACCACATTATGAAGACCTTGAAATATAGTGCTGAACCATCAACTTTGTGGAACAAATGTGGTCGGGGAAAAAAATAAATGAATGGAGATCACTTTAACACCTGGTAAAGTTGCATTGAAAAAAAAWATATATACAGAACTCGCAGGATTGGAATTATACTGCTGTGTGGCCATTAACAAACAAACAAAAAAAACTTACTAGGGAGCATAAAGATTGGGACTTGGAGCAATGTAAAAGTTCATGTGGTCTGACGAGTCCAGTGACTGGTCAGGTCTAGGCTCAGCAACATTATGTGGCAATAAAATGACCTCAATGTACTGAATGACCAGGTTATCACATCTATGGAATTTGGAGCTATAAAGCTTCTCCTTGCAAGCTTGCATAGTGTTAAGTGCCTTGCCCAAAGGTTCAAAAGTGGCAAACTGGTGGTGGCAGGGATCGAACCCAGACCATTTTATCAAGACACCACAGCTTCAAACACCTAAGTTATACACTTCTGAGAAAATAAATAATGTCAGTAGCGTTTGTGTTACTGTGAAACTGATGTGTTATTGTCATATGAGAAAGCTGATGGAGTTGGGACAGCTTTTTCCATGCATGCATGCACACTGCTCCTGTTTGACAGTCTACAGCTATTTACCCTAGTACATGCTTTCTTTCCACTGTATTTTGTTTGACAGAGATCAGCTCACCAACAAGCCCCTGCTGAGATCATGAAGTGCGTATTAGAATAAGTGAAAGCTGTACAGTGTAAAATATAAAACCCTGGAGTCAGGGTCAATTAGCTTATCTACTTTACTGCCTAAATAATGCAGCAATATCAAGCAAAGGGATTAARTTTTAGACTAAATGGAAGAAAATACTCTTTAAAACACAGAAACGGAAAATATGCTGTAATAAAAAGTCAGGAGTGACAGACCAGTCCAAAAAAAAAGGCACGTTAGTTAGCAAACAACTTCGCTAATTAAGCTAAATGCTAGATTTTCAAGAAGAAATTATCTAATTTGCTTGCAAATTTCATAAACAAGCTTAATATATAGCAACTTCGGTAATAAAACAACAATGTCAAATTGTGTTGATTTATACATTGCTTAAATAAATAATAGTTTATTTTACCTTACCGTTGTTTAGCTTCGCTAGCTGCTATCAGGCTGCTCTAGCGGAGGTCGTTGGACCATACCAACTGTGTATGATAGTAAGACTTATTAAGTAAGAGGAACTTACTTACATAGTAATAGCTGGTCTTGGGAATGAATTTAGAAAAATATTTTTAATTATTATAAATTATGATTTTATTTATACTATATAAATTATTATAGTTTACGGCTCTTTAAACGTTTTRATGTGCTTTTTGAGATTAAAATCATCCCTGTGAAACATAATGGTACATACCACTGACGCCAGCCTGTAGCGGCAACAGCACAAAGGCAGAATCCCAAACCGCTAGCTGCTTTCTACGCACACACGCACTACCTAGGGTATAGCGGAACTAACTTCCCCACCCTACATAGGGTATTATATGCGTATCAGAGCGTGATTTAGGATTCAGCCACAAAATGGCTGAAGCACTGGAAAGTGTGAGCCGTATGGCTCCAAAACAAAAATGTGAATAAACAATCATGTTTATCAAAATAGTAAACATTTCTCGGGACGTACGTTTATGCGAAATCACCACGTTCAATTTAGCACGCTGTCCGGTATGCTACTATTAATGGATATCGTTTAATTGTTATGTATGTACGAGTTCAGCTAGCTAGCTACCTTTTGTTAGCTGCGCTGAAGTTGATTTCCAAACTGGTCAGTTGTTGAGCTGGTAAACAGAATGTAATAGTCAGCTTAGAAACCAACTGTTGCGTTTTTGCAGGAGTCACAATTAATGGTTTTGACTGTTCGAGCCATTTGTTGAAATTTTTATTTTATTATGAAAATTGGGTACATGTGAAAATGCATACTAATCCTTTGGGAACACATGTTACACTTGTATGGTATTAGTTCCTCCTATGTAGTTATTTTTTTATTTAGTATACTTGTAACAATATGTATCATATCTGGCTACAGAACACTAGAACACATCCTCAAAGTCATCACTTCTCTGCCAGTGTTTAGAGATGGTGATAAAGTGCGTGATGTGGTTAAAATAAAGGTGGTTAGATACATGTGCCAAAAATGTCCTTTCATTTCTCCTTGTTTTAGGTGTTGTAGATCACGGTGTTGAAGATGACGTCCATCATCAAGTTGACGGCTGTGTCCGGGGTGCAGGAAGAGTCTGCTCTCTGCTACCTGTTGCAGGTGGACGAGTTTCGCTTCCTGCTCGACTGCGGCTGGGACGAGAGCTTCTCCATGGACATCATAGATGCTATGAAAAGGTATGTACGGGAAAACCCTAATATGAAATGCCATTTTGGACTGATGGRTCAAGTATTATTGACTGACAGATTTGATTTTTGCCTAGTATTCTTGTTTGTACGGGTTCGATCTTGGTCATGTGCTTTCCTCATATCTCCCAAAAATATGCCAGGATGTGAATTGGCTGTGCTATACTGCTCTAGGCGTGAGGGATTATGGTGTGTTTGTAGGGTGATTTACTGGAGCTGAATCGATGTTTGTTTCGAGAAGACGCTATGACAATGATAAAGCCATTCCCTCTGATGAGGGAATACGTTCTAATATGTGTGATGTGTTTAAGAATTCTGGTGTTAAACTTACTGTTTGATGTTGTAGTGTTTCTAGTCAGAACTTGTTGTCAACTCCTAAAAACAAACAAACAAAAATCATGAATTTTTTTTCCCACATACAATTTTCCAAGCATGTAAATGAGAAATCTAGGATAAAAGTAATAAAAACAAGAAATGTTAGGGAATACACTTTTTTAGGGAATAGACTTTTTTCTTTTCTTTTCACCCCGTTTTTAAAATTTTTATTATTTATTTATTTATTTTTACCCTGTTTCAGGTATGTCCATCAGGTCGATGCGGTACTTCTGTCCCACCCAGATCCACTTCATCTCGGCGCTTTGCCCTATGCTGTTGGCAAACTGGGTCTCAACTGTGCCATCTACGCCACCATCCCTGTATATAAGATGGGCCAGATGTTCATGTACGACCTGTATCAGGTATGTAGGTCGTGTGGGAAGGGTTTGAGAAAAAAAAGAGGGGAAAAAGAAAAGAATAAATTCAGTGCTACAGAGTGTATTGTTTCTGATCTTATGTCTGCTTCTCACAGTCTCGTCACAACACTGAGAACTTCTCCTTATTCACGCTGGATGATGTGGACTCAGCTTTCGACAAGATCCAGCAGTTGAAATACTCACAGATTGTGAATTTAAAAGGTAAAGGCAATTTGCMTGGGTCCTTCACAAATAGCATGTTGCACACATGTGCTCATGAATTTTATAGTGTTTATATTACGGTGTGTATTGGAAAGGGGATAGCTAACATTAAAATACACAAGTACAAGCACCACCATCATGGATGTCTTCAGTGCATTACTCCTATAGTTTGCAGCCACTGACCCTTGAAAGAAAGATGTCCAGCCCGTTTTACGTTTATATTGCAAAAAAATCACTTTGATCATCATCTAATGGAAATAAATTTGTTCTAGAAATTTATAAAAATCTAGTTGTTGATGGCCCAGTGTCTGTAGTTGAATGGAGAACAAACTGCATGTTTCTTAGTCAAAAGTCAAGAAAAGAAGCAGTACTGTAGTTTGCACTAGTGGTGCAACCGATCTATACAGAAGAACTATACGTGTATATTACTGCTCCAAAATTTTGGATCACTTTCTAACTCCATGGTCATTCCTGATTTTTATTTCTTTCTACGTTGTAAAGCAACGCTAAAGGCGTCCAGAATATGCAATAATCTTCTTTGAACTGTTAATGTTGATCTGTTTGCTGCTCATGCTCTGTAAAGCCTTCATAACAACTCTAATACGAGGTGTTGTTTGTTAATTAGTGATTTTTGAGGCTGGTAACTCTAAATGTAGTGTATATAATAAAATGAGTATTAAGTAACTAACATTTTCTCCAAAACTTCACATGGTTACTGGGCTTTCTCCAGGTTGCTGGTCAGAGCTTTTTTTTWAAAAAAAATTATTAAACTGAAAATTAAACTTTAACATAGAGGATGAAAGCTGTATCGTGATCCCTCTGATGCACAGTAGGGCAATAAATGCCAATCACATATTTTTGACCTGATGCACACACACACCCTTAGAGGACAGGAATACAGTACAGGTGCGAATGTTTGGCTTGTGCCACAGTGATTGCACCAGTCATGGCTGAACAAGCTAAACAAAATATGGCTGATTCCAGTCACTGGGTGAGCAATTGGTTTATTATATTGGTTTGTTTTGTTTTTTTCCTAACAGGTAAAGGACATGGTTTGTCCATCACTCCTCTCCCTGCGGGTCACATGCTCGGTGGGACCATTTGGAAAATCGTAAAGGATGGAGAAGAGGAGATTATTTATGCTGTGGATTTCAACCACAAGCGAGAAATGTAAGCACATGTCCCAAAAGTGTAAGGCTTTTTACACAGGGTTTCAGATTATGAAATAAACCTCTTTTTGCTTGATCTTGCAGTCACCTGAACGGCTGTTCCCTCGAGGCAATCAATCGCCCATCCCTGCTCATCACCGACTCCATCAATGCCACTTACGTTCAGCCTCGCAGGAAACAGCGTGATGAGCAGCTCCTGAGTAAGTCCTCTCACTCTCTCAACAGCTACTGATTTGCAAAATAAATCTCATACATCTCAARCATCATCTAACTAATCATAATAAAATTGAAACAACCATTCAAATATATCCTCATAAACAGGATGTCATTTTCAGTTCTCCCTTATTGCAGTTCCACGCAGGTATTCTGGTGTAGTTCAGTGCTCAGCAACACACTTTTACGTTCCTCCCCTTCTAGCGAACATCATGGAAACGCTGCGTAATGACGGCAATGTGCTGATCGCAGTGGATACTGCAGGCCGTGTGCTGGAGCTTGCTCAGCTGCTGGATCAGATCTGGAGGACGAAGGACGCAGGGCTGGGCGTTTACTCACTCGCCTTACTCAACAATGTCAGCTACAATGTGGTGGAGTTCTCCAAGTCTCAGGTAATCAAGCACAGGGGTGGGGAAGACTATCCCAGTGTAGTAGCCAGGGTGTGACTTGGGCAGATCAACAAAACCCATGTGTACTAGAAATACAATCTAATCTCAGGCTTAATACTAAATTCACCATTAAGCATCATACACCATGACCAATTTCCACCATATTTAGCGTTTTTAAAAGAAATCAGACTCAAAACGCACTCTTTGTAATGGGATCAGCGTTAATGCATAGGTCCACATAATGTAGATTATGGGTTTAAGTACTGTCAGTAAGTCTCACCCAGATTGTGTATACTTTTTTTCTTTTTCTTTTTTTTTTTCCTTAGGTGGAGTGGATGAGTGACAAGTTGATGCGATGCTTCGAAGACAAGAGGAACAACCCGTTCCAGTTCCGTCACCTGTCTTTGTGCCACAGTTTAGCAGATTTGGCACGAGTGCCAAGTCCCAAAGTGGTGCTTTGCAGCCAGCCTGATCTGGAGTCTGGTTTCTCACGAGAGCTTTTTATCCAGTGGTGCCAGGACTCCAAAAACTCCATCATCCTGACATATCGCACCACACCGGGCACACTGGCACGCTATCTCATAGACCATCCGGGAGAGAAGATGATTGATTTAGAGGTACATTTTCAAAAGATAAATAATATGATAGCCACTACTAAATATGGTTAAGTTACCCTGCAGTGTAATACGCATCCTCTAAAGTCTGTTTTTAGAGACGAGAAACTTCCTTTTCGTATGGTGTTAACAGTGGATTACGATCCCTTAAGTAAGACTACCAAAGAGCAAGAGACTATTGATTGGTTCATTTATTTTGTTATTTTGTTTTTGTTTTTACACCAGATAAGAAAAAGGATCAAGTTAGAAGGCAAGGAACTGGAGGAGTATCTGGAAAAAGAGAAAATAAAGAAAGAAACTGCTAAAAAACTGGAGCAAGCGAAAGAGTGAGTAAACCCATTTATGAACTAAATTATGAACAGACTTCCTGTTCACAGTTCAGTATCAAATTAGATCATCAATCAAGGGGTTAAGCACTTTCTAACTGCTCAGGGTGGACGTGGACTCGAGCGACGAGAGTGATATGGACGATGATCTGGAGCAGCCAGCCGCAGTCAAGACAAAACATCACGATCTGATGATGAAAGGTGAAGGAGGGCGCAAGGGAGGCTTCTTCAAACAGGCCAAGAAGTCATACCCTATGTTTCCTGTTCATGAGGAGAGGATCAAGTGGGATGAGTATGGAGAGATCATTAGGTCAGTTGTCTCATTTTGATATAATTCCTGTTGTGTTAATGATGTTTTTCTTTTTTTATTCCCCGTGTCCGCTTTATAAAACATTTAATTACTATGTTTCGGATGTGATGCTTTCCAGGCCTGAGGATTTCCTGGTTCCTGAGCTGCAGGCCACAGAAGAGGAGAAGAGTAAGCTGGAGTCAGGCCTGGCTAACGGAGACGAGCCCATGGAACAGGACCTTTCTGACGTCCCCACCAAATGCATCTCCATTAAAGAGACGCTAGAAATCAGGTTACTACCCTGTCTAATAAGAATACAGTTTTCTATTCAGTGTGCTTTTTCAGAGCTTTCAGATTCGTTATACTGTATATAGCAGGTTACATTACTTAAGTTTGACCAAAGCCAAATTAAATTATTTACCAATTCCAAAACAAAAATGTGATATTGAATAAGTATTTTCCCCCTAATTGTCACCAAACCCTCAAATTAGCCACATTTTCTTGCTTTATTCCTCCATTTTACACTCTATACAAGTCATTGTCACTTTAAGTGACCATTATAATTTTCTGTTTTATGTCCTACCTCAAGGGTGTCATAATCGTTGTCTGCTTAATGTTTATCTCTGCAGTAGTTTTTCATGCAACAGGCCTTTTTCATTCTTGCATTAAGTGCAGATGTTCTCAAGCTTTTCCCCCTGTTGAAACGATGATGGATATTGCTGACTTTATTGTAGCTTGTTCTGAGTTATATGAGTTCATAAATACTCAAATACTTGCTTATTTTACTGTCAGGTTTTCAAGCCATCACATTCTTAACTACTAAATGGTTGATCACATTATTACCCTAGCTATAAAGCTTGTCTGGGGTACCCCTCCTTTTGCATGCATCAAATCTGTTATTATTATTATTTTTATTATTATTTATCATAATCACAGCTTGAGATGTCTGTAGAAATGGGTAACATTTTAGCGGTTTTACAYATACTTCAACTTTTCCTGATAATGCTGTAAGGCATTTCAGTAACTTGTTCGTACTTCCATCACCAGGTCTCGAGTCACTTACATAGACTACGAGGGCCGTTCAGATGGAGACTCCATTAAGAAGATTATAAACCAGATGAAGCCTCGGCAGTTGGTTATTGTACATGGACCTCCAGAAGCTAGTCAGGACCTGGCCGAGTCCTGCAAGGCCTTCAGTGGTAAAGATATCAAAGTCTATACACCCAAACTGCAGGAGACTGTGGATGCAACCAGCGAAACACACATCTACCAGGTAATGATGAGTGTAAAAATAAATCTGGATTGAAAATTTAATTATACATTTGGTCTATCTATCTATCTATCTATCTATCTATCTATCTATCTATCTATCTATCTATCTATCTATCTATCTATCTATCTATATCTCTATCTATAAAATAAACATTCAGGAACAGCATCTATCTATCTATCTATCTATATCTAAATGAATATATCTATATATGAATAAATCTATATCTATATTTAGATTTAAAAAATAAACATTCAGGAACAGCTGTTCATTTAAATTATTATCCAATAAGCCAATCGAATGACAGCAGCACAATGCATAAAATCATACAGGAACAAGTATGAACTCAGTGTCTTTGACCATGGCATGGTTAGTGCTAGATCGGATGTATTGGCTTTTTCAGAAAATGCAAAAAAAAAAAAAAAAGGATGTATCTTTACAATATCTAAGATTTATCAAAACCATGGGATTCTGCATTTATTTGATGTTCCGGGGAAGAAAAACAAACCAATCAAACAATCCTACTGTGATAAATTTGATTTTGAGTGTTTGGTAGATTGGTAGGGTTGAACATTCTTAATTCCCCCTGCAGTTCTTAAATACGCTAATTAAATTGTCACTGGAGCAGTGCTTCCATCCATCCATTTATCTTTTGCTGAATATTTGCTGCAGTCCTTAAGTTCTAAACCTTTTTATTAAACCTTTAAACTATATTGAATGTTGTTATATCACAGTTTTTGACTATTTATGCATTTTCTTTTATGTAGGTCAGACTGAAGGACTCGTTAGTTAGCTCTCTGCAGTTCTGCAAGGCCAAAKACACAGARCTGGCTTGGATCGACGGCGTGCTGGACATGCGAGTGGTGAAGGTGGACACGGGCGTGCTGCCGGAGGACGGCGACGCCAGGGAGGACACAGAGGACGGAGAGATCACCATGGACGTGACCCCCGACCTCATGGCTGAGCCCAGCAACGTAGCAACGCAGCGGGCCATGAAGACACTGTTCGGAGAGGACGAGAAGGAGATCTCAGAGGAGAGTGATGTCATTCCTACACTGGAGCCACTCCCGGCTACAGAAGTGAGTGAACATGCATAGTTCGTGAGTGGAAAAAAACTGAGGTCATGAATGTTCAAGTAGACTGAATTAACTGAAATGATGAGTTTCATATATCTAGATARTATCTAGATTTTTTTAATGTGTTAATCTGAAAGTGACAATTCAGATTGTCACAGAAGCTGGTTCCTCAATCAGTGGTCATGTGTGTAATGCAAGACAGACTGGATGAATTAATTATTTTGTGTGTGTGTGTGTGTGTGTGGGCATGTGTACACTCAGGCTCCGGGTCACCAGGCTGTATTCATTAACGAGCCAAGACTCTCAGACTTTAAGCAGGTTCTTCTGCGTGAGGGGATCCAGGCCGAGTTTGTGGGCGGAGTGCTCGTCTGTAATAACTTGGTGGCTGTGCGCAGGGTAAGTCTCCTCTTCCGCCTCCTTCTCCTTCCTCAATATTAGCACTCAGCTGACTGATACTTACTGTTAACGAAGGACTGGTTTTATGTAATGTGTTTTTTGTTTATTTAGTATTTGTCATCCAGCCCTTTTTGTGGTGGTGGCCGTTTTTAAATAGTTTAAAATTTCATCAAGCACTGCATATATATGTAGTACTTTAGGGCCCCTTGTTTAAACCCTTCCCATCATTCCTTAATAACACTATAAAAAAGTAAAAGGAGGACACCCGTTATTAAGGAGTTTATGAAAAAGATCCTGTTGATCTCTCTTACATTTTGCACATTTTGTTCTTAACCCCATCCCCTTGAGTTGTTTTCTCTCGTTCTTGTTCTCTGTTTTATTTATTCTCTCATTCATTCTGTTTGTATCTCTTTTGTTTTCTGGATCTATGTCTGTTTGCTTACACTGCTTTCTCTCCTTTTTTTTCTTTTATTGTCTTTTCTGCCTCTCTTTCTTTCTCTGCAACACAGACGGAAGCAGGCCGGATCGGGCTGGAGGGCTGCATGTGTGAGGATTACTACAGGATTCGGGAGCTGCTGTATCAGCAGTACGCCGTGGTGTAGCGACGCTCCTCAGCTCAGATCTGTTCTACTGGGACCTACATGTCCTCATTTTTTGTAGTTTTTGTGTTTATTTCTAGTTTATCTGCACTGTGTACCAGATGCTCTAATCTGAGTTTCTCAGTTTGAGCATGCTCATTAAGGTAATACAGGTTCTGAGATCTGTCCTAAACTGAAGTTAAAAATATTTTGAGAAAAATTTTTCTTTATGGAGGAATTATTTGTATTTTTTTTTAATCTTTGTTTCATGATAAAAAATTATGATAGAAAAGATTTTTTGCTCTCAGTTTGTATCCACACACCAGATGGAGCCATTTTCCCAGTGTCACCACTTGACGAAGGGTCAGTGTGCATTTTAGAAACCTYATATTCTTGCACTAGCACTAAACCGCACAAACGGCACATGAGAACAGAACACACAAAAAGCATTCATGTTTTCCAGATGTTTTAAAAGGGTAAGAGCCAAATGATGAAGGTTCCAGATGAAGAACCGAGTGAATGAAACTGTGACATTTGTAAATCCTGAGTACTTGGGTAAAAACTAAAGTGAGCTCAGACAAAACACAGGGGATCATGTCGACTTCTAATCTACGTATATGCTCACCATACACTTCATAGGAACACTTCTACACCTGCTCATTCAATGCGAATATTAGTGGAACAAAACAACCAGTGAGCAGCATGTTAATCCTTAAAGTGGGTGGGTTATGACACAAGTGGTGCTGATCCATTGTCTCCTGGCGTCTCAGTTTTTTTGTTCTTACCTGACTGAAGTGGAAACCTTTGAGCTCTTTTGCCATGGGTCCATCTGCCTTAAGGTTCTGCAATTTGAGTGTTCTGTAATGTTTTAGCTGCTGACAAGAGGTTTTCCATCCACCAGTCTACTCCCCAATGTAGATTTTTTGTTAACACTATTGTATTCATTCTGGAGACTGTTGAGGTAAAATAACTGGGGTTCAACCGTTTCTGGAACATCTCAAACTACCCTTTTGGTAACAACACCTATGCCATGGTCAACATCACCAAGATCACGCTTTTTCCTATTCTGACTTAAAAA
>QMIH01001884.1:55008-67039 GCA_003987875.1 Clarias batrachus
TATATATATATTTTTAAATACATTTCTTTGGCAATTTATTTATATATAAATAAATAAATAAATAAATAAAAATATATAGATATATATCTTCAGTTGTAGAAGTTGGCTGATTCAACAGGACAATGACCTAAAACATCACAACCGAAAAACAAGATTCGCCTTTTGTAGTGGCCAATTCAGAGCGCATACTTCAACCCAATAGAAATGCTGTTTAAACACCTGAAGAGTCATATGGTACTGTACATGAGACATCCAAGGAATATGACAGAGTTACAGAATAGGCTAAAATTCCGCCTGAACGATGTGCAGGTCTGATCCACAGCTACAGGAAGCGCCCAGTTGACGTTAAAGCTGCCAAGGGAGTTTAGCCAGTTCTTAATTCCAAGGGTTCACTTACTTTTCCACTACCATTTTCAGTGTTGAATGATTGAGTTCGATATGGACATGAACGATCAGATTCTTTTTGTGTTTACTATTTTAGGCACATTCGATTTGTCAATAGATTTGAAAATCTTCGGGAGGACCGAAGACAAAGACAATCACGTGTTTCCTCCGAACCATGTGCTGCAACCRACCGCATCTTTTCAAACTGCTCGCTCGCGCACCTTTGGGGACGGAGCAACACACTCGGAGGACAGCGCTATTTGCTCCTTCAGCTTTCGTGAGCTCACAGCTGCCCCTCTGAAAGAGCTCGGCCAATCAGCTCTCTCTAGACCTCTATCTGGATGCGAGTTGTCCAAATACTTTTGTCCATATAGTGTATCATGGCCATTATAACAAGACGGGTAGAGATTGGAAAAGAGCCTGGCTGATCCTGTGACTGTCCAATTATAGTAAATCTGTGTCTAATAAACGAGCGTTTTACTTTTGTGATGGTGACCGTGCGCTATATGGGGATGAATTTAAACTTGGACTTGCCCAGTATTTGGTAATTAACAACAATTGTGGACGTGCTACAGACCGAGTGTTTCTGTGAGCGACTAGATATTTGGCTTGCCAGGCGGCCCTTCGTTAGTGTGTATTTTGTGATAATGGCCAGATGACGCTACACTGTGCTCTGAGTTAWTCTGGACCAAGTCCCAGACCCCACACCTATAGAACACACACTGTGTGTGTAGGTGATTTGAGCTACAGTTTGCTCTCTCTCTGTCTATCTCTATCTCTCCCTCTCTCTGCGTGTGTGCATGTTATGTAACGCTTTGGTAGTTGGCCTGCACTGTTTTCTGCTCGCTCCTGAATGGTTCTAAACAAAACCAGACTTTGAGATCTCTGCAGTATGCTGGTTATGTGGGGACATCATGCTGTTTGTTTGCTGTTCCTGCAAGTTTTCTGACCTCATTACATGAAAGATCTGAGCAGCATTTTTATACAACTCATGGCCTTGTTTAAAAGTGGGTTGTTTATTTGAAATAAGTTTACCATCATACATTCGACTGAAAGAGTTATGGATGCTCCTGTGGGCTGGCTGTCTGTCTGTCTAATGATTTCTGAATCTCTGAAATCTTGTGTGTGTGAGCGSCTGTGTGTGTGTTGATCTGTCTGTTCATTTCCGTCTTTGTTTGTCTGCCTGCCTATCTGTCTGTTTCTCCGACTGTCCATCTCGCCCCTTTCCTGACTGTGTTTACTGTCTGTCTCCGGCAGCCTCTTTCTCTCTGAGCGTTTCTGTCCTGCTGCTGAATGGGGGTGTGTTTTCTCTCTGCCTGTATTCTTCTGTCAGTCTACGAGGGCAGTCATACATGTGTTATCGAGTGAAAAATTATGAAAATATTTGCCCAAGGTATGTCTCTGGACACGAGTACATTTATGGGCATTTCTTCTTGTTTAAAAAACAAAACAAAAACAGTATGGTTCCGTACCATGCCGCTAGAAGKTCAGAATACGGCAGCTCATTAAGGTCATTAAGCGGTGATGACCTAGACCTCATGCCATATCCCCAAGCCCCCCCGACCTCATCTTCAGTGACTTCTGCCTCTTCCATCACTTGAAGGAACCAGGTGTTTGATGATGATGAAGTTATCTTTAAAGGCTTCTTTAAAGACGGTCTCCACCA
Source organism: Clarias batrachus (assembly GCA_003987875.1). Lineage (NCBI taxonomy): Eukaryota > Metazoa > Chordata > Actinopteri > Siluriformes > Clariidae > Clarias > Clarias batrachus. The sequence goes on from QMIH01001884.1 coordinate 57,059, forward strand.
GATCATCTGTTGTTTGGAGAAGTGTGTCGCATTAGGTGGACGATATGTAGAGAAAGACTAAGCTCATGACCAACGTTCGTTTTCATTGCATTTATTTATTTATTTATTTATTTATTTTGACTGGTGATTTAATAGATATGCAAGGTATGGAGAAATATGACGTAAAACAAACATCTATTTGTAACTGTTCAATTCTGAACGTCTGTGATTTTTAATAATTAATCGTCAATATCCCTAGTATACGCAAAATCCGAAAACATTCAACGTTATAAATATTTCAGGACTGTTGCATGCAGAGACAATTTGCTTCGTATTTGCCCTCATTAAAAAAAAAACAGTTTCTTATTATTTAGTAAACAGACAGACCTCACAAGTTTGTGCAAAACCCTATGATTTCCTGGAGTTTCATCTGAATCCATGCTCCAAAAAAGAAGAGATCAGACATAAGAAAATCTGACCTTCTGTAAAAAGCAGTTGATGTGCATCACGGTGTATATTTAGTTTAATCTACACAGACATGGAAATAGTGCAGAATTTAAATATTAAAGATGTCAAACATTTACTTTCTCTGTTTTTAAATATTTCAGGACCCTTCTGCTTATTTCACTTTTATGATATAAAATAAATCCCAGACTTTTAATGACTTTCAGACTTTTGGGGCCCACTAGTACTGTATATCTAACTGATTATTAGTTTTGCATTAATAATCCAACCTTTGAAATAAGCAGGTACAGTACAATTGTAGTTAAAATAAATATTCCCCACTCACTAAATGCCACGGTTGAATTTTCAAACTAGGTTGTCTGATTAGAATTAACCAATTAATCATATTACCAACTCTGATAGTAGCAGAGCCTGGAAAAACCAAATCATTGGACGAAAGAGGCCCCGGATATTTTGTCAACTCTCGCTATGATGAAGCAATCTGAACCAGAGACCGAGGCGACATTGCTTGACGTATGCGTATTGAATTACATGCAATGCTGGATGTGATCTCCGTTTTCAGCCAGACACATTTCGACGCGGCGCCCCATGTTCCTGAACATACAGTATGGGGGGAATAGCAGCAAGTTCATGTTGAACATTTTCAGTCATGGCTTCCACAGTGGGTACGTCAGGAACACCATGTTTCTTCCTAAATTCACTCCGACATCGCTTGGACGAATTGGTGACCCAATAGATTCTCACTATGAAGACATGCTGCTTTTTACTGTACACCACCACCCTGATGAGAAGTCGAGTGACTGAGTGAAGAGGTGCAGCGTAAAATGACGCTATGGCTGTCTGGCGCCTCTCATCAGGCCGACTCCAGGGCATCCCGGCATGTTCAGGTCATATAATGAGGAGCACATTGGATGTCGATCGTTCAGATAGCGTTCCTAGCAACAATTATTATTATAGAATATTCAGGGCCTCTTTGGAGTGAATCACCCATAATAAAAAATAAATAAATAAAAAATTAAGTCCACAGACACTTATGAGGTGGATGCATTCTTTACCCAAATAAAGATTAAAGATCAAGCAAAGCAATTAATAAAAAATATTCTTTAACAAAGAACAATACATCATCTTAAGAATTCAGTAAGATTAAGAATTTTTAACTTATTTACCATTTATGGAAGGATTCTTAAGTTTTATTGCTTTTCAGTGTTTAGAAGGTCTTCAGATAAGAGGGTTTTGTGTTTCGAGGTTTAATGGTTACGAGATTTGTCCATATACAGTATAAACATTAAAGTGATGTAAACTACAGTACAGCAAATGCAACTTAATTTCAGGATTTACTCTGGGCAAATGATGGTTAACAAGGACACCATGAGCGTTGATGGATTATTTCAGCAGTTGATGTGATTGCCCACTGAGAGATTGGTGCTGCAGTCCATTGTACTCGAACCTCATGATGTTCCAAGTTGAATTTCCTGAATTCCAATCAAAATTGACCTAATCTGCATGTCTTTGAACTGTGGGAGGAAACCGGATGACCGGGTGAAAACCCACCAAGCGCGGTGAAAACATGCAGTCTTACACACACACACACACACACACACACACACGCATACAGACCCGAGGCGAAATTCAAACCCAGAACGTAAAGGTGCAAGGTGGAACTTGTGCCATGTTAACACATCTCCGGTTAATCAACATATAATATAAAGTATGCTTATCCAAATGAAATTGGATGATGTGTAAAAAATGTTTGGGTACAATTAAAAAAAAAAAAAAAAAATTATGAACAATTTAAAATGAACATCAACTAGATTATTAGAAATTAAAATGGTGGTGCCCTCCTTCTGTATCTGCATCACAACTTCCCTGTTCCACTCTCATCAGCTTTTTTTCCATTAGTGCAGAAAAGCAAAACACCTATTATATAATGTGTAGCATCTCTCTCTCTCTCTCTCTCTCTCTCTCTCTCTCTCTCTCTCTCTCTCTCCCCCTTCCCCTTCCCCTTTGTCTGTGTGTTTGTTGGTATGTTTATCAGAATCTGGCACATTTGGTTCTTTGCCTAGCTGATTACACACCCACATGCTCTAACCCAAACACACATGGTCACACACAGACACGGCAGACCATTGTCTGCTCTGTCGGTTATATTCCTGTGCAAACCAGATGTTAGCAGCTGGACCCAATGCTCTTTGCTTAAATATCCATTATAAATATAGAAATATATATATTTTTACACAACAGTGCGGTGCAACCAAGAAATGTGATTGGAAAAGAGGCATTCCATGAGTGCAGATATAGAACATAACAGCACTGGGACGTTACGTACTGTAGCTACGGAACAATATGCAGCACTCTGCTTCACAGGTGTACAGAATCAGTTATGATGCAATCACAGCTGGCTTTTCTTTTCTTGAGATTTGTCAAGTCTCAGACTCGGACAGGAAGTTTGAAGGCTAAAATGTCTGAAATGATTCAAATCCCTTTCAGTTTGATTGGTATATTTCTTGACTGGAGGCAAATTACACTTCTTTTTTTTTTTTTATATCTTATTGTGACATTTAGACATTCAGTTTGCACAAGGCTGCTATAAGTTACCTGCTGTTCGCTGAGTTCATAGATCCGATAGCAACTAAAGATTAATTTTTTTTTCTGGTCTCGGTCATCATCTTTACTGAATGTGCAGGAGGTTTGCAGACACACAAGTAGATGAGATCAAGATTTATTAAGAAGCTGGGAGTTTTACCGTAGCAGAATGTTTGTCTTGATTATTAAGACCAGGTCCTGTGAAAGGAGTGATGAATAATGCTCACTCTTAATGTGGAGCAGTAAATACCATGCATTTATTACACTTGGTTTTGAAACATTGTATAAAGTCTTATGTGATTGATTAGTGCTGTCGGGATTGATTGTTGCATTGGTCCAGAAAGTCTTCAGCGAGGCTATAATTTGCTTCCTACAAGGTAGAAGTAAAAGTCTTGTGATTTGGCGGCCCGGCCCATCGCTGTCAATTTTCCACCCTGCTCCTCATATATTGTAACCCAATCTAGGTGCATTTTTACCTATTTTGCACTGGTTGGCTACTCCATTCACACGGGTGTATTGTCACCTGGTTTATGCTCTACCATGTGCATATTTACAAGTGCAAAGTTCTTGCATTTGTTCATGTAGAATATGAATAAAAAAACCATAGTAACCTGGTGTATAATCATTTATTTCTTTTTTTGGTCTGTACAGGAATCTCAAGCCAGTGGATTTACTATTGTCAGGATTTATTGAAGCAAACACACTTAACAATTGACATTTTTCTCAAAATAAGCAAGCCTTCTTTGAATTCCCCTGTGGGTTTCAGTACGTGTTGTCAGTAAGAGAAAAATCACAGTGCTGTAAATTGACCAGCTGTTTGTATAATGCTTGTGCTGCATACAGTATGTTTTGGGAAACTGATGCCTTGAGATGGGTGTGTTCCTGGGTTTTAAAGTGCGTTTGCTTAACGGGCTTGGGGTTTTGCTGTATGCATAATTTTTTCCCCATCAGTTACCTGATGCAAAATTGCAACTCATTTGATTTGCTGGCATTGGACATGTTCCTGTATTATTATTTTACAGTGTTATCATAAAAGTGTATCTATATTTAACGGATACTTAGCCACACTAATTACCTGATCCGTGGAAGCAATCTCCTGAATCTCTGTGCTTGTCTATTTAGGGTAAGGGATATACAGTACTGTAGCACAGGAAATGCATAAGATAATGCACGGATTTGCATTTTTGCACCCATCACTGAATCTCCATCTCTGCAGAACGGGTTGCTGCACATGCTTTGTATTCAGTTGAGGGGATGTGGAAGCGGAAGACAGAAGGGAGAGAGATGGATTACTGGAAGGACCAAAGTGACATGAACAATTTCTTGTATAGGTAAACATCAAGGTCGTATCCCAAGCAAATAAGCAGGATTGATACGAAAACCTTCCGTGCACTCATCACTCGGGTTTATTTAATGTTTAGTGCGTGGCCACCCCTACAGATATCTGATAGACAGTATTTTGTATGTATGCTCATTGAAACATGTTAAACATTCTGTGCGCTTGCTGTTTCATAATTCGCATCAAATTCTTATAGCCCTAATGATCTACTTTAGCTTTTCCTGAATGAAGCCCTCTGGGACTGACGGGGACAATTAGGTTAGGTTTGAATGGATCTCATGTCTAGGACACTTGTGCCATGTGTGATATATTAATATTTGAAGAATTATATTTGATTTTCTTTCTTTCTGGGAAGCAAGAAATATTGCAAAACCATTTTTGTGCATGTTCTCTTTGAATCACAAGGGTGTTGAGCACACATGGCCTTTTTATTCATTTCTTTCTTCTTTTTTTTTTTTTGGCCAAATGTTTGTTATACAAGTGCAAATTTTATGTTTGATTTTTCAAAAAGCTACAACTCCATACTGCATGACTTGCAATATGGATAAATCAGCATGCAGTTGTGGTCATGGTCATTGAAGTATGCCGTTTAGTACCAGCAACATGTTGGTTGAATTTTTTACTTTGTAAGCTTATGCTTTAATTGGAATTCTGTAGCGAGTCCAGCAGAAAGGAGTGGCAGCAAATTAGGCATGCAGATTTTCTGCACACACAACCTTAGAATTACAAATCATTTTTGAAAATGATGAGAAACTTTCTACACGATGATGCAAAAAGCTGTAGGTTACAGCATCATCAGCTTCCACCACCAGGTTTAATTTCACTTCTGTACAAGACGACACCATCACCATCATGACCACGTACAGTTATGCACTATTTAACCAGCAGCTTCACACCCATGGTACATAAATCAGTGTTTATGCATGTAGTAATAAAGCACTAGTATAATAGTATCCCACATGCAGTAATGTTAAGTATATAATATGGTGTTCTCGCCTCCAAATTGCATTGTTGTATTTCACAATGTAACCCGGACATTACGCCTGCCATTTATTACTGCTGGAGAGTCTCCAGTGGTAGTAACAGATTGTAAACGTCCTTTTATAGGCTTCAGCGTTCTCCCAAGACCCGTCGAACACATTGAAACCATCCGCTGAGTAGCAAAACGAGCATCTTTACTTCACTGGTCACGTGACAGAATGAAGCGATGCGATTGGCTYGTCCTGATGCGTTGGTATTTACTCAAAAATCAAATGGCTAGTTATTGGGCCTTGTTCAAAATGTGAAAATGTAAAGCTTCATAGATTATTCATTAAATATAAGATTATATAGCAGATTTAAAATGAAAGGTTTTGTTTCAACCTAGAGTCTCMGAGAATAACAATGAACGAGTAAGTTCTAGTGTTCTGCTATATAAATGTTTAAATGTGAACAAATTGTCTATTATTATCATTTTTTTTGCATAATGCAACTTAAGGCACTCAGTAATAAAAAAAAAAAAAAAAGGAAAACTTGATGGATTTATATTGGTATGTTCATGTACAGGGGACAATGAAACTGACAATGAAACTGAAACACTGGCCTGTTTAGTGTTTCATGGCTAAATTCGACCAGCCTGGTGGCCAATCTCTGATTTACTCATTCCACCAGTGAGAGCAGAATGTGGAGGTTTAATCAGCAGAGTAATAGCACAGTTTTGCTTAAAATTTTGCAATGCACACAACATTATGGGAGACATATCAGAGTTCAAAAGAGGACAAATTGTTGGTGCTGCGTCTGTGACCAAGACAGCGAGTCTTTGTGATGTATCAAGAGCCACGGTATCCAGTGTAATGTCTGCATACCGCTAAGAAGGACCAACCACATCCAACAGGAGTAATTGTGGACGCAAGGGGAAGCTGTCTGAAAGGGACGTCCTAATCCGATTTTATCCAAAAAACATGAAACCCCAGCTGCCCGCCTCACAGCAGAATTAAATGTGCATCTCAACTCTCCTGTTTCCAACAGAACTGTTTGTCGGGAGCTCCACAGGGTCGATGTACATGGCCGGACTGCTATAACCAAACCTTGGTTTGCCAAACAACGGTTTCAGTGGTTTCAGCAGCGGTGGTTTCTSTATTGTTTTCTGATGAGTCCACCTTCACTGTCTTTCCCACATCCGGGAGGGTTACAGTGTGGAGAAGCCTCAAAGAAGCGTACCACGTATGATTGTATAATTTTCCCTTATTATGAGAGGTGTTCAAGTCAAACCGGGACTTTTGATTATGCAGAATAACAGACCCCTGTTATGACGGTAAAAACTGCCTCTGTTTTTACACTAATGTAGTTGTGTACATGTATGGAGCCTAATCCCATCAGGTTTTATTTTGCCCTCTCAGTGTTTATGGAAGAGTATGTAAATGTATAGTGTTCAATTCAGTGCAGGATTGTACACAATAACAGAACACAGCTATGAGAGTAAAATCTCACTTTTATTTCTCTATATAATCCCCTGCTACACTAATGCACTTTATAAGGTAGAACGTTTTTTCAATACACCAGAGCCATGATCGGACTGGCTGCTTCAGGTCTGAAAAGCTGGCATCCCGGGAACTCCTTTCAAGTGTATCGAATATTTGAACACTCCGAGTCTGACCACTGGCCTTCTGCGTGAATTTGCTTAGAGGAGCACACTATGAAGTGCCCTGATGCCGACTATTCACATTTCTCATGCTTTGTGACTTTCACGTGTCCTGGAACGCGTCTTAAAGTCGGTGTTTGTCTCACATGTAGAGGAGCGTCTATGCAATATATTATGTTACACATAATAAGGAAGGGGAAGTGGCTGATGGTGAGGGTCAGCGTAAGTGCATTATCTAGTCTGGTTATTTATTCATGACGTGCCTTTCATTTTGTACTGTATGTGGACATGGGGTCTACATGTCTGCATGCTCGGCATGGCTTAAACTCGTTAGTTTGTATAATTTATACATCTATTTATGGATAAAAGCATCCTTTTGCTCAAAAATCTATGATGTGATTGAATAAGCCTACACACTCGTGTGTGATATTAGGGTGGTGTATAAAGTGGTTTCGTGCAATGTACATAGGGGAGAATAGGGGAATGACCTGCGCGATTGAAGAACCTGGAGAGGAAGTGATGGCTGAGCAGTTAAGGMTTTAGGCTTGTGACCCGAAGGTTGAATAGAAATCCAGGGACAGTGCGAGTCCCTATGCCCCCAGATCAGCCCATCTGACATTTTTGTGATCAAGCTTTTTATAATCTAGTAAAAACTGTTTTTGTCAAGCAAAATTCATGGACTCGTGTCAGAAATCTGCAGTGTAATAAATGTACGGCTTCCTTCAGAAGCAGCTGCATTGTTAGATTCATGGTCACAACCTTCCCACTTTCATCAGAGGAATAATATACTGAGGCTTTGGGAAGTTACTCAGGAAACGGGGGGCAGTCAGAGTATTCATTTAAGAAGAAAAAACAAACATTAATGCATTGTGGGGGGATTTGGAAGAAAAATAGCCTACAGTTTTTAATTTTAATAGACAAATTTTCTAATATAAAAATACTGTATTTTTCATCAATTACCACTAGAATAAAACAAATTGTTTAAACTATTATGACTATTAGACATAATTTGTACAGGTTAATTGATATTAATAATATTGCACAAGTTTGCATGGCCATTTAACTATCTTTAAAACAAGGTAACAAACTGACCCTAAGATCATTTTTGCTAACGGCCATTTTTGCTAATTTTTTTTTTCATAATTTTACACCATTTTTAATAATACTTCATATTTCCAGATCCATGCTTCATTCTTTTTGTAAATACACATGTACATTTATATTTTTAATCACATAAAAAGAAACCCATTTGCCAAATACAATTTTATGCCCTTTTATGTCCGTAGAGTCCGTAACTTTTTGAAATTAAAGTCCTTCTTAAATTTTTTTTTTTTTTTAAATTCAATCTAAAATCTTAATTGTTATTCAGATTAAATTTGGTCAATTTAGATTTCATATTAAAAGACATAAACTTGAAACTGTATTTTTCCAAAATACAAAATAAAGGAATGAATTTGCCATGGTTACGGACACTACAGATTTTTTGCTTTTTAAGCTTTTACCAAAAAACCAATTTAAGCAACAATTTTTACAGGTCATATGCTTCTAGAAGCTTCCACTATATTTAGTATCAATATATAAAAAAATATAAAAAAATCTGCATTTTAAATGATTATTGTTTGAAGCAATTCAAACAAACAATTGTTTGAATTATTTGTAGTATAAAGCTGAAAAATGGATGTTTTTCGGGCACATATAGCATAATCTCTTACCAACTTGAAATTTATAGAGAAGCAAAATTGGTCACTTTCATGCCCCATAAACTTCAAAAGYGGCTTCATTTTCACACACACTTTCTGTATTATATGTACAAAATATAATATATGTACACAAATATTAAATCGGCACCAATGCTGTTACGGCCATAAGATAACCTTGACCAGGTTTAAAGCAATCCTGGAACATGAGCAACCATTTTACTGTCTAATCACTGTCTCATTCGGACTGTAGACCTGTCTGACTTCCACGGTTTTGCAATCAGCTATGGATCCATCACTGTCGTGGCCATGATAACAAACCGGGTACTAAAGGATGAAAGAGTGGATGAAGAGTATGTAGGGTGTGTTTAACTTTATAACCTTTCCTCTGACACGTTGATGTGTCGGATAGCAGAGGTAAACCACAGCACCGGTGTGTGTGTGTGATGAGTGTGTGAGGTATGATGTTGTATAGAGTCACCTTGACCCGCTGGAGACATTAATCTATACACTGCTATTTTTGGAGCCACGGATGTCCGTTCCTCCTGCTGTTCCCAGCTTACGTGTCATATTTGTGGCGTATGGTGTAGCAATAACCTTATTTATTTATTTATTTATTTATTTATTTATTTATTTATTTATTTATTTTTTTATGTGCTTCATGCAACAACAAAAAAAAAAATCACAATGTAGGACCATCAAATGTGATGGTTTACAAGCCACACAGTAAGAAGTGCTTAGTTTCTTACACTCGCTTAGTCTTTAATATCAGGAAGAACTCGGCAGTCACCTTATGTCATGCTTTATCATATGCATATTATCACGAAGTAGTAAATGTTAAAATAAATTGTATTACAGTAACTAGGTGAAGAAATAGTAAACTGAGTGTCTGTTTAATGCTCCAGCTGAAACACATCTCAGATAATGCATTTAATTTGATTCATACCTTAAACTCCTTTCGCTTTACTCCTCCTACAAATGCACCATTTTAGTGTCTATGTAAATAAGCTGCTACTAAACCAAGGAGCAAAAAGACCAAGGGAGGGGCTCTTATGAAGTCACAACAGGGGAAAACTGAATTGGCTCAGATTACAAATGCTTGTTTGTAGACACACAGCTAACATCCAACATTTCAGATGTGTCTCGAGATGATTTTTATTTTTCTTGTGGATTTTTCTCCTTAATTTAGTGGTGTCCAATTCCTCCCCGTCACTAGGGGGCTCCACATTAAGGCTGCGATTACCACTCAGGGCCGAAGACTACCATGTGACGCCAGCCGACCGCATCTTTTTTTTTTT
>QMIH01001884.1:67184-87280 GCA_003987875.1 Clarias batrachus
ACTACTACCACTCAGCCGGGAGGGCCGAAGACTATCACGTGTTTCCTCCGAACCACGTGACGCCAGCCGACCGCATCTTTTCGAACTGCTCGCTCGCGCACCGTTGGAGAGCGGCGTAACACACTCGGAGGACGGCGCTATCCGCTCCTTCCGCTTGCGTGAGCTCACAGACGCCCCTGACTGGCTGTAGAGCCGTGATTAATGTGGGAGCACTAAGTACCTCTCATCCCTCCCCTCTGAGAGAGCTCGGCCAATCAGCTTTTTCGAGAGGTTACAGCATCACCCGGGAATCGAACCAGCGATCATCGAATGATAGGGCGAGCGCTTTACCACTGCGCCACTCGAAGGCCCAGGGCTTGAGATGATAATTAAGAATAAAAATAATTGATAGAACAGCCATTGGATGTTATTTCAACTTTTTATTATTAATAGCACACGCTATTAGAGGTCAAATAGAGGACGAATTTCACCGCCTGATGCATAGTAATCATTGTCAGGGCTCCAGTAGCTTCCGTTCGGATTCCTCATCTGTCCCTTTTCATCCGTGTTGGCTCGCTGTTAACCACAAATGTCTTTTCTGTTCGTCAGCAGGAAGCTTTAAGAAAGCTATTGCTCCCTCTGTGCTGTCAGACATCATAAAGCAATTATTGCTTCTTTTATCACTTTACAGCTCACTGCCAACTGTGAAAGGTTGACTTCCAGCATGGACTCTCAATCAGAAACAAATAAAACGTCCTGGAACAGTGACGTCATGTGCAGGAACTCCTGTGTTTAGTTTTTTCCCCTGCTTAATCGCTGAGCATTTTTGTTATGCTCTGCTGAGGGCTCTATCCCATCAAGACGCGTCAACGAACTACATCTTTTCCTATGATTGACTAGCGTCGCTACGATTGATGTGAGACGTGATGACGCATGACCCTTTTACCTCCCGCCTCTCCACCAAACTTGCGATCTAGGGTCATGGGTAGCTTGGTGGTTAAGGCATTGATCTACGTTTCAGAAGGTCGCAGGTTCAAATCCCACAACTACCAAGATGTCCCTGTTGGCAAGGCCCTTAACCGTCAACTGTTTAGGTGTATGAGAGAAAAATGTAAGTCGCTTTGGATAAGAGCGTCTGCCGAATGCCTAAATGTAAATCTCCGGGTGATTCTATTATGTTAATGCTGAGATTATTTTGACGGGATTTTATTGCATGATTCTGCATAACTATGCCGCATAATCTGCTCCTGGTCATGTGTTTGAAAGGTTGCATCACCCCATACTCCCCATAAGCTCGGTTAGAAAAATGGTTGCATCAAGAAGGGCATCCGGCGTCAAACATGTGCCAAGTTGTGCGCGGACCAGATGGTGTACGCTGTGGCGACCCCTTGACGGGAGCAGCCGAAAGACAACAAGCCGAAAAAAACATGCTATTAATATTATCCAGGATGTCTGACTTTGCTGCACCGCTCGGTCCATCTGTGCTCGGGTTCATTACTACTAATCAAAAAAAAAAGTTTGTCTTCTGTGCATTTTGTAAATACGTCCTGCTTGTGGGAGGGTTAATGATATTCTATAGCTTTCAGGTGCCAGAAGAGTCGTTTTCTCTATCTTTCAAGCTCTGTCTGTCTGCCCTTGCCTGCTTATTTATAGTTTGTATGTCTGTCCCTCTGTCTCTTTAAAAAAAAAAGATTTATATAGGATGATCATTGTATCTGGCGATATGTCCTGATAACATTATAAAGTGAATCCGAACAAGGTCAAGGTCACCACAAGGTCATTTTTTCCAATGTTTTTTTTTTTTTTTTTTGGGTTGTACTCGTTTAAAGAAATGAAAATTTTTTCAGTGTCCTCCTGATAACTTAACATGATGAACTTTATTTGCAGTGAACCTGCAGTGCCAAACTGTGTTTAAAATCATGTCCGATAACAGCAAGGTGTTTATATGAAGAYACCATGATGGACTGAAAGCCGTCACATCGTATTATTTTTGAGACGTTGCATCGTTCCTTTCCCGCTCTCGGGTAAACAGGACACAAATGTCATTTCTTTCGGTCCAGCAGGTCTGGGGAATAGTAGGACCTAGCTGCAGAAGATCAGTGTTATGAATTGGTAGCGCTGCACTTTGTATTCCTGTCACAGAGCACTGTAAGGACTTCGCTTCTGTTTGACCTTTCTGGAGGAGCTGCATTACCCAGTCATGCTGAACAGAACGAGCAGATCGCTGCATGCTGCACAGCAGCCTTTCTCTGTGTACGTGTGTGTGCAGCGCCAAAGTTACAGTATCACTCTGATGTGCAAGAGATGCATGTATACAACCAGTATGTTTCAGAGTTGATTTCATAATGGTATGAATCAGTTTTTTGCAAAATAACATGTTACTAAAGGTCCCATATTTCACCATTTCTTCACACAGGGTGTGTATGTCTAACACTCYAGCTGAAACACACTTCAGATAATGGCACCATTTCACTGTCTATGTAAATGAACAAGCGAACAAGCCAAGCGAAGGGCTCTTCTTTTATGAGGTCACAACAGGGGAAAACTGAATTGGCTTGGATTACAAATCTGAACATGAAAGGAAGGAAATTCTTTTGTTTGGTGATGCATCTGAATGTCTAAAAATAACAGAAAAGTGAAATTTGAATAATGGTTAAATTTTTTAGCCTCTAATAATCCACAGGCTTGCATTCATTACACAGATAAGGTTTATTTATTTTTTTTTTTATTTATTTTTTTTTTTGTATTTCCTTTTACGGCAATGTAATATCTTGTATGGTGAAAAACATTTTAAGATTTTGCATCTGATCGTCTAATCCTATTAATCAGGGTCGTGGAGGGGCCTGGAGCCCATCCTAAGAAACCAAATGCACAAGCTGGGGTACACAGTGGGCACACATCACACAAGCACCCCCTCATTCACACGCTATGGGCAATTTAGTAACGGCAATTACCCTAATCTGCATGTTTTTGGACTGTGGGAAGAAACCCGCCGAATACTGGGAGAAGATGTGGCGGGAATCGAACCCAGACCCCTTGTTGTTTGGGTTATTTCCTTCCTAAATTGGTCTTGGTGACTCTTTTTTTTTTCCTCTTCTTGTCTGATCTCCTCCATCATATAACAGCTACCAATCCGAGAAGGTGATGACTTTTCCAGTTTGGTTCTCTAGACTTGGACTTGGACGTGGATGGTTGGGGTATCATCAGGATTCAGACTTGTTCACATTTTTTCTGCCGTGCCACTCAGGAGCCTGGCAGTGTTGTCTGTTAACTATATACTGTATTATGTTTGCTAAGGAACAGATCTGACCCAAGGTGAGGAGATTCTCTGGACTGACGTTCAGCTCAAATGTAACGGTTTTGTTGGTGTTCAGATCAAACCGTCAAAGCATAAAGCTGGTTGACATTTACAGCAAACGTCAAGACTGCCCCATCCCCCATTCAGTCTCGACCTCGCTCCAAGCCATTTCCAAATGTTTGGGCCGTTACAGGAGTTCCTGGGAGGCCAGTGTTTTAGACATGAAGCAGACATTCCAATCATGGCTCTGGTAAACTAAGACCGTTCTACCTTCATGGTATCCAAGCGCTAGTGAAACGCTGTGGTTATGCATTAGTGTAGTGAGGGATTGTATAGAGAAAACGGGGAGTTTATTCTGTTATTCTGCACAATCAGAGGTCCTGGTTTAACTTCAAACCCCTCATGCACTGATTAACAGAATATGAGAAATATCACAGGAGCATATCGAGGATGCTGCAACTTAAAACATCCAATCAGATTTAGGAATGAAAATGTTCCATTTTTGTGTGTGTGTGTGTGTGTGTGTGTTTTGCAGCTGTACATGAATTTCCTGATGACTTTTTCACCAACGCAGAGCGGAAAAGTGGAGCAGTGCTACTGCACATCCTAGCGGTGAGGAGAAAAACTTCACCTCTGTGTCTCTCTCTCTCTCTCTCTCTCTCTCTCTCTAATACCTCGGTCTTATCTTCACCATTATCTGCCTCGCCTCCTTCATCTCTATAACCATTATTCCCTTCTATCTCTTCCTTTCATCTTCACTTCAATTTATGCCTCTTCCTTCCTTCATCTCTGTCTCTCTCAGCTCCATCTGTCTCTCCACCTATATCTGCACATTCTTCTCTTTTTCATATATCCAGCTCCATCGAGGTCCTTCTTCATCCCTTTCAGCAGCTCTTTCGCCAACTTTTCACCTTACAATTCTCTCTCTCTCCACGTATCTCATCTCCTTCTTTCATCCGTCTCTCGTCTTTCATTTTCTTCATCTTTTTTTTCTAATCTCCTCCTCCATCTCTACTTCCAGCTTTATCTTTCTTCATTTCTATATATTCTGTATTCCACCTCGTCCTTCACCTACCTTTTCTCATCCATTACTCTACATCCACCTTCATCTTCCTTTTTCTTCATCTTTCATCTCCTTGATCTTTCTCCATTTCTCCACCTCCACCTTCATCTCCCCCTTTCATTATGTCCAATGTTCTTCACCTCTTCCTCAATCGCATCTCTTCACCCTAGCCCTCATCTCCATCTTTCTTCATCGGTCTTTCCATCTCCATCCCTCTCTTTATTTCCATTTATTTTAATAACTCTCTCCCCCTTGATCTACATATATCATTCCATCTTCAGTTCCATTCTTGTCTTTAGCCGTCTCCTTCCACCTCCTATTTTTGTCTCGCACATTATCTACTGCCTCACATCTCCCTTTGTCTCGGTCCCTCGTTCTACCTCTACCTCCACCATACTTTCCTTTCCCTCCATGTGTTATGCAACCTCACTTCTCTCCCTTTAGGTTTTGTCCATCCCTTTCTTTTCATCTACAGTATCTTCCTACCTTTACCTCTATCTCATCATTTATCTCCATCTCTTTATATCTGTACATCTCCTTTCTTCACGTCTGTCTTCATCTCTCCTTTCCTTCCTCATCAGCTCGGTCACATCCTTATCCATCCCTACCTTCATCCCTTTATCTAGCTCCCCATTTCACCATCATTTAAGTCCATCGTTCATCGCTTTCTCCATTTGTTTGATCAAATTCATTTGCGCCATGAGCCACTTCCTCCATTTCTCTGTCTCTCATCCTAATTCATCCAAAGTCCTTGCTCTCCACACAACTCTCTCTTTATCCATAACATTTGTTTTAATTTTCATATTCCTCTTTTTTTTTTTTTAACATTTTTGATATCCACTTATTTTTAAAAGTTCCACATTTTCTACATTCACTACCGTCTCATACATATTATATTACTATATGACTCTCTTGACTTCAAAAATCACAAAGCTGCATGAAGGCACTTGCAGGATACCGATTAATCTATCGCTTAGCTCCACGCGGCCGCTTGCAGGAGTTAAAAATCTGGTCCTCRTTATGTAACGCACTTTAGGTTGGCGTAGCGCCTCTACCATGTTTGTTCTCATCTGCGACTCTGACGATTTGCTCAGTGCTGTGTCGCCCCCTATGGCTGAGATTTCTTCCTGCTCCTGGTTCTGCAGCYGAACAAGAAGGCAGATACATCATTTGCTCATCATGTCATCTTCCCTGCTGGAGGAGTGATGACTCAGTTCTAGGTCAAGGAGCTGCTTCCATCAGAGCTGTGCAGGATTTAATCAGAGAGATTTATTGACTAGGCTTGGTTTATACTCGCCTATTGACTAGGTTGTGAATTATGTAGATTTGGGTTTCAGTATAGTTTTGATTGAAGACCTTTAGGTTTTTTACGATATACATGTGAGCTCAAAGGATTTTAATTGCTTGTATGCAACAGCTAATTAAAAGGAAAATAAAGTATAGAGCACTATACGTTTTCAAAATCTAATATGATTTTCTAATATGTCCCTTAAGTGAGATTACTTCCTCTGTTTTGYCATTTATAGTATAATACTCCTAATTGTTGACATTTAATTTACGTTAGATCACTACAAACAGCTGTTCAAGTCAAAACGGGACCTGTGATAAAAGTCCTTAGTGATGAAAGGCGTAAAACCATTTGACCTTTACAGTACAGAAGACTTCAATCATAGTACAGTGATGAGACTCTTAGCCTCAGTAATACATTTGAAAGGTGCTAACATTTTAAAGAAGACTACATCTTCTTGTAACAATTTCTACTTAGTTTGCATCATTAAAGGAGTTCCTGGGAGGCCGGCGTTTCAGACGTGAAGTAGGCAGTATGAGCATGGCTCCGGAAATCTTTTTATGCTATCCAAGCATATCCAAGTGACACTGGGATAAGTGCATTAGCATACAGTAGCTCGTAACTCATAACTGTATTCTGTTAATCTGCACGATCAAAAGTCCTGGTTTGACTTGAACGTCCCTCCTATTTCAGTTACTATACCGTTCATGAATGTAGGCTTGAGAAAGTAAAACGGTGCGTGAGATCTTGGGTGTCCTGCTTTGTGTCCTCACAGGCTCTGTATATGTTCCTGGCACTGGCGATCGTGTGTGACGACTACTTTGTGACCTCACTGGAGAAGATCTGTGAGGTGAGTGCTTAAGGGCCGTTTCCTCCCTCCTCCTAAAGACAGGAAATCAGGATACTTGCGTCTCATTTTAGTTTTTAAAGAAACTCTAACAGGCTTGGAGTCGGTACTCGTGTGTGTTGTTTGGTACGTGTGAATCTGTGTGTGTATTACTGGGTGTGTTCTGCAGAAGTTGGATCTTAGTGAAGATGTAGCAGGAGCCACCTTCATGGCTGCAGGAAGCTCAGCTCCTGAACTCTTCGCATCCGTTATAGGTAAGAACAAACACATATCATACATCATACTATCATACATCATATGATGTAATATGATCTGAGATATGATGAGAGATATATGATATATTATTAAATGATGTATGATATATTATGATGTGATATCATATAATACATCCTATATTAATATATCAAATATGATGCATGATCTGATGCATCATACCATTTATATATCACATACATCATCTCGTATATCATATCTCAGATCATATCTTATCATATATCGTTTATCTCRGCTCACTTTTCATATCCATCAGATCACATTTCATATATCTTGGCTCATATATCGGATTGTATTTAAAGACCTCAACACACAATGTAAAACATGACAAGAACAACTGTACTGATGTTACTTGTGGAAGCACATTGTGCTTGAATTATACTGATTTAGAGCTTAATTTACACAAAAAGATTTTARATCTAATACAGTATGTTTTTGCAGGTGTGTTCATCACTCACGGTGATGTTGGAGTAGGCACCATTGTTGGCTCTGCTGTTTTCAACATCCTCTGCATCATTGGAGTGTGTGGGATTTTTGCTGGACAGGTAAGATTGTGTGTATATCTATGAAGAGGCGTCTTTTATCTTTAGTTATGCCTCATTATTATTATTATTATAATTATTATTTTATTTACTCATTAACTGAAATAGTATCTAGTGACAAATAGTGGTAGAAGTTTCTCTCAAAGTATGTTTTTGTAGCATTCTTTATTCATGGCTGTGTTCTTAGTCAAAATTGACCCCGCACATGCATGGTCTCAGGATGCTTTACCGTTGGCTTGATGGTAACGGTCACTTTCGTACATTTTCAAGTAGGGCAGGAAAGAAGCCATTTCTCTCCAAGAACAATATATAGTTGCTATAGTTTAGTTTGGGGCATTCAGAAACAAGCTTATCTGGAGAATAAAAGGTGAGCGCTCCGATCAGTTCTGTATAATGCCAACAGTAAAGCATCCTGAGACCATTCCATTGGGGTGGGGTTGCTTCTCAGCCCAATAAAGTGATCTTACTCACAATTTTGACTAAGAACACAGCCATGAATAAAGACTGGTGCAAAAACATAGTCTGAGAGCAACTTCTTCCAGCCATACAAGAACAGTTGGGTGGCAAACTATGCCAACTCCAAGCATAGATTATGCAGCCCGTCAGTCAATATGTGACCTAGATGACCATTGACAGCGTGTCAGGGTGGGTTGCAGAAGTCTTGAGAAGGAAGACTTCTGCACAAGCTTGACTCTTTGTATAAACTTGTGCTTAATATATGCTTGTAATTATACAAGACAATTTTTTTTTAAAGCACTGAAGCAGCAGACATTCAGAAAATTCATATTCGTGTCATTCCCAAAACTTTAACTTTATTGTACATTACCTGTAAATTGCTATACTGGTTTGATGCAAGTCTAGTTTACTTTCTGTTTAATTAGGATCATGAGATATTTCGGTGCATTTTTTTCTTCTTCTTACTAAGCTTAAGCTTTGGTCACAGTTCATATTTCAATACCTTAATTAGACCTTAAGAAAAAGATTACACTACACTGAAATCATTTGGTGCTACAGAGTATAAGAATAAAATACCAAAGTAAGGTTCCTCTGTGCTTAGCGATGTTCAGATCATACTTGACTTCACTACTTACATCTACATCTAAGCATTTGACAGACGCCCTTATCCAGAGCGACTTACATTTTTATCTCATTATACATCTGAGCAGTTGGGGTTAAGGGCCTTGCTCAAGGGCCCAACAAGGACAACTTGGTGGTAGTGGGACTTGAATCTGGGACCTTCCGAACCGTAGTCCAATGCCTTAACCTCTGAGCTACCCCTGACTTAATAGATGCATTGTGAGATAAATTAAGGAGCACTTCGTTCACAGCGCTGTAACCACCTGGAGCTAACACCGAACTGAAATTGTTGTCCTTATGATGTTGCTATGATTAGTTTGAGGGTAAGATAACCGTCGGATAGAGCAGTGTTGTAACCTGAGAAGTAGTGATGTCTTGTGGGTGTGGACTTCCACATGTTAACACAGTCATGTAGGAACGCTGTAAATCAGGATGTGCTGCAGAGCCTTGTGTGAAAAGTTCATGGTCTGCATACAGTACGGTGCACACTGCAAGGAATGGATGCGTTTCCTTATGGAAGGACATTTGGGCGTCTAGGCTTTATGTATGAGAAGCAGGCTTCTTTTGACTGGCAGTAAATCCATTCCAGCTTCCTCATGGAGATTAGGATTAACATACAGAAAGCTTCTTGAATTTACATTGCCGTGTAACAACGTCTTGGTACTGTATAGACGGATGGAAGATTTGTTCCGGACTCGATAAAGGGATCAAGRTGTAGTTATGCTTGAAATACAACAGCTTTAACCAAACTACAGTACACCAGTAGGGGGTAGCGATGAGCTTTTTCAGGAGGAGTACTTGTCTGCAAGAAAAAGTTGGGTCAGGTTTTTAAATTTAATTTTTTTTTTATAAATAAACGGTTCAACTTTTGTTATATTTAGGCTATCAGATAGCCCAGACATGTACAGTACAATCTTCTGCAAAAGTTTAGGCACCCCTTGATAAATAACAGATTTTGGTGATTTATGTAGAAGTCTTATTTAATTTTAAAAACGCTGGAAGGGCTAGGCCTTTTTTTCCCTTTCCTTTTAATGAATTTTAATTGCACATGCTGAAATTACACATGAACATGATTTTCATGCTTTATAGCAGGGGGAAATCACGTGTATAGTGCTTATAGTGGAGAGACATTTTGAGGCGTTTACATCATTTTTGGCCTTCCATACAGATCCATAGTAACACTGGGTTTATGCAGTAAGCATGATGATGTCTTTGCAATATTTCTTTACAAAATACTSACACGTCTAGCATAAAAATGGTTTAACCTTAACTTTATAATGTGTAAACATTAGTGTAAACCGAACTGAACTAAAATGCTAATTTTTTTTTTTCATACTCTCATACAGTATGTATATTGCACATGGAAGATKATTTGGGGCGCCATGATATAGAGTTTTGATTTTAAACCCCGATAATAAAGTCACAACTCGAATATATTTTTTATGATGGCCACGTGCATGGACAGCTGTGATCACAAAACAATCCATGAGGGTAATGCATGATAAACAGCAGTGGGACATATTTTTTTTACTATGCCAATAAAAATAATTAATGGTATATTAATAATAATAAGGAGCACATAATTTTTTTCGCACATCATGGCAGTGCTTTTTCCAAATATACAGTATATTTTGTAACTTTGCACTGATTTATCTGTTGATCAGCCTATTGGCGATAAGCTGATCGTCACTGATTCCTGTGGCCGATGTTGGTTAATTGGTGTCGGATTCTTACAAAAGCTGCAGTTTTGGAAAAGATCCAATAGATGGTGCTATAATACATCCCATAACAGGGATGGAACGTGAATTTCACTGTCTGGAGATAGCTCAGCAGTATAATTTTATTTTGCAAACACAAGAAAGATGTTTATATGTATATATTTGTGTTTAATTACTTATCCACTTATTTAATTTCTGTTTAACAAAAACATTTTTATTGGGCTATGTAAATTCTTCTTATTGATTGACTGTGTAGGAGGCTACTAGGGCTTTTGAAAGTGTTATTTTAAGTCTTGTGAAAGAAAGGTACTGTACATTACAGTGTTGTTAAATAAATTTAAATGATTTGGCCTTGTAAACTTTGAAACATTTCTTTATAATAAACATTTCTTTGTATCCCTTGCACATAAGGGGGGTATAAATAAAAAGATAAAAAAAAAAACTCTTGTTCATCCCTAATATTTTCATCCATGAATATTTTACAAACTATATTATAACTGAATTATATTTGGTGAGAATTACATGCATTTTTGTTTCTCGTGCGTGTGTGCGCATGCCAGGTGGTGTTACTGACGTGGTGGGCAGTTTTTCGAGACTCTCTCTACTACATCCTGTCTGTTGTGGCGCTGATCGCAGTAAGTCCTGCTGCAAACACAAATGCAGGACAAACAATTTCATTCAATAACACACACGTATCCAAAATCAGCAGCTAGCTGTATCAAATGATTTGTCTACTTAAATCGAAAGCATAAAACATTGCACAATGTCACACTGACAGCCTTCTTTTTATCCTAATGATTCAGTCATGTTTTTTTTCCGCCCTTTTCTTTTTAGTTTATCTATGATGAGAAGATTGTTTGGTGAGTGTGTGTGTGTGTGTGTTAATTCTGTTTTCTGTTTCTGCCGATTGTTTAACAGTGTGAAAAGCAGAAACAGACTTTTACATATGACTTTATTCTTTCCAGGTGGGAGAGCTTGGTGTTGGTGGTCATGTATACAGGATATATACTGATCATGAAGTGAGTATATAATGTATATTTTTTTCCCCTATTTGGTCACATGGCAGTTCCCTCCCAGCAGCCAGCTCTCCCCTAATATAGGACAGATACCAGCTGGGAACAGTATTGCCTAACATCCTTCCTTCCAGCATGTACCGCCAAAGCGTCTTTTATGCGGCATTAAAGTTCTTTGAGTAGAAGCAATTGCAGAACTGCAACCAGCCATGACTTCTTTCCGTCTAGCCTTGCTAGAGCTATCAAGTGGTGGAAATGTCTTGTTTAAACATTGAGCTGTATTCAGCTCATGAATGCAAGTGTTTAACGTGTATACCAGTGTTTAAAGTGAATGCAGGTGTTTTTTAAAGAGCATACATAAGTATGTGTATATACTTTGAATGTATGTGTGTAGGTACATACGCGTATTGTGTGTGAAATCATCTGATCATAGTGGGTGAGGTGTGTGYTAACACAATGCCAAGAGGGAAATGAATGAGAAATAGTTTTAGAAAAGCAATTGTTGTTTCAATCTGTAAAGGGTTATAAAGCCATTTCCAAACAATTTGGAGTTCATTGTTCTACATCGAGAAAGATTATTCACCAGTGGAAAGCATCCCAGCACATTCACCTCAACGTCAGACCGTACAGTGCTCAGGGAAATACAAAAAAAAACAAAACAAGAACTACATCTCGGATTGTACAGGTCTCACTGAGAATGTGAAATGTTAATGTCCATGACGGCACAATTAGAAGAAGACTGAACAAGTACGGTTTCGTTGGAACAGCAACTGAACATATCTCAAGACTTCTGAACCAGTGGAGTGGACAGAGAAGACACGTGGAATTCTTCATTGTTGATGCCMAGCATAAAAAATTTGGCGAAAACCAAACAGCATTTTAGCGGAAACAACTCGTACCTCCGCTCGTCCAGCACGACGGTGGAGGGAGGAGTGATTTTAGKCTTGTTTTGCTACCACAGAACCAGGGCACCTTGGGGTCAAAAAGACCATGAAATCCTCTGTATACCAAACTTGGGTCATGCAACAGGAAAATGGTCAGAAGCACACCAGTAAATCTACATCAGCATGACTTAAAAAAAAAAAAGGATTAAGGTTTTGGAATGGCCTGGTCAGAGGCCAGACCTCAACTTAACTGAATCTACAATGGAATGGATGGATCTAAGTACAAGCTCTTGAGTCATGTGGGTACTTGATGTTTTTTTAAAAATAAATAATGGCATGGCGAAAGTTATACCTGAGGTTGTCTTCGTGTACTACTCAGACCCACAATGATCAGATGATTTCATGGTGTTTTCACATTAAAACGCATACGATTAAAAAGGGGGGGGGGGTACTAACTTTTAATCATGACTTTATATGAATAACTAATTTTGTTCCATCTTTTAAATATTTCAAGACAATAATGAATAAAGCTGTAGGGTGTGTGAATCTTTAGATTTTTACCTTTTGCTTTCTGCTGTTTGTTGAGGTAGAAACTTTGGAAAATTCCGTCAACATCTAGCACCTTCCGGAATGTTCTTTATTGTTTTTAAATTGGTTTGAATGAAGCACAGTGCTGACCAGTTGAGAAATTGCTCAGTAGCCATGTTTGGATGATAAATGTATACTCTATTATTGTGTTTTCTTTTTTCCTGACACTTGTTTTTTTCTTCTCCAGTTTATTTCTGTCTTTTTCTCTTTTAGATTTAACTCCAGCATGCAGACTTTTTTCACCGGAAAAGGCAAGAAGAATGTTGCTAACGGGAACGCAGCGAGCGGAAACGAGTTGGAGGACGGTAATGTTTGTTGTGCTTCTGTCTCCGATGAACCTTCGTTACCTTTGCCGGGTTGAGGTAAGGCTAAACAGGCAGGCTGATCGTAGTTTGTAACGATTGAGAAATATTAATATATCAATTATTTTAATTTTTTTTTTTAAAATAAAAATTCTTTAAAAGTTTTAGCAGAAGGAGAGCGAGAGAGAGAGAGAGAGAATGATGAATGAAAGTTAAGACCAATTGAATGAAACACATTTTTCACACAGTGCTATAATTATCATGGTTTATATTCGAGATGGAGGAATAATCGGTTGTTATTTAGCGTCATCGTTTTGTGTGGCAATTCATGTCTCGCCACACTGACTCCAAAATCGAATATAATTCTTCATCACAATATTATCATTATTATCATTATTATTTTTTCATTCATGCATGTTTGCATATGAAGTGGTCAAATGTTGCTTTCCCTCAATAATTTTACAGGCGGTCCGATCTAAACTATTCACCCCCTGTAGAATTGGAGGTAGTCGTAAGGAGAATTTATTTACTAATTTACTATTATAGATGACGTGATGTGTTACAGTACATCATAATGTACATTAAAACTGATTACAGCCACCTGTTTGTTTAGGTACTGTATAATATGACAGTATTACATATTTTACTGTGAAATTAGTAAGAAGTAATAGAATAGATTAGTGTTAAGAGTCACATCCATAAGTAATTCAATTCTTGTATTCCTGTGTGCGTGCATGATTTTATTCGCTGCAGAATGATGAAAAGGCAATCCCTTGTGTCTGCTTTCTTTATCTTCTTCTCTCCTTTATTTTCTTATGAATTAGAAGGCAGACTCTCTCTCTCTTGCATTTTGGCTTTTCAGCTCGGTTCTGCTTTATTCGAGCTCACTTGCCTGTCTGTTTAGCAGTACTATCTCCACTCCTGCTTCTGCTTGCCCATTGTTTTATGTCTTATTCTTATTAGAATAACTACTGTATCTCTGACATCTTTGACTGACTCTCCACTAATGTGCGTTTATTTATTTATTTTCCCCCACACGTTTGAGTACATGTTGTAAATGAGAGGGAATTTGACAAAAAATGGAAAATACCATTTTAGTAGAAGTTGTGCTAGCATATATGGGGTTCACAAATATTTGCACAGTGACAATTTGTCGCAATGGATTTGAAATGAAGCAATCACTATGTGAACGAAGTGTAGAATTCCAGCTTTAATTTAATGGCTTAACAACAGTTATACTTCAGCCTTTTATTATACTGTTTAGCCTTCTTTCATACTCCCTCCATTTTTAGAAAGTGGCCAAGTAATTACTGGCCACTTTGATGGCCAGTTGCGGCATGTTTTTTTAATTATTACATGACAAATTGATGAGATAAAAAGTTTGACGTTGATTTTTAAGTGTTGGATTTGGTTGCATTTAGTGGCAGTACATGGGAGCTCTTAATATGTAAGCCAGAGAAGTGCCATTGTTAGGGTTGAAAAAAAAAAAAAACGGAATACCTTGGCAAACTCGCCAACAACAAAAAGCCTGAAAGACAACTAAAGTGGATGATTGCAGAATTCTTTCCTTGGTGAAGAAAAAAACCCATCACAAAATCTAGCCAGGCAAAGAACACTCCAGAGCAAGTAAACCTGCCACAATCAAGAGTAGTTACCTTCATGAATACAAATAGAAACAACTTGCATCCGGATGAAAACCACTGGTGCACCACTGATAAACACTCAAGGGCAGAAAGGGGATGGTTATGTTATTACCATACTGCCATATATGGCTGCCAGTAGAACTGGGTCAGTGGCATTTATTGATGATGGAGCTGCTGACAGAAGAAGGAGGATGAATTCTAAAGTGTACAGTGTTCTACTTTCTGGTCAGGCAAGTAATAAGATAAAGTGAAGATGGACAATGACCCAAAATATTTTGAAAGCTACCCAAAAGGAAATGAAATCGAATAGTAAACTGCAGTAAACAACGGGCAAATCAGCAGTTGATGATGTCCAAGGTTTGTTTTTGGTTTTATGGTTTTAAGAGGCTTGTGACAACACCAAGCAACACCAGGTGTGTCAACCAATTAAGTACTAATTACTAAGAATTTCAGTTATTTGAAGGTTTTTCAACTGCTGTTCAAGAAATGTCCATATCTACTAATTTTACCGTTTGTTTTTTCAGTATTATTTTATAATTTTCACAATGCTTATTTCTAAATGTTCTGCATCACGTCTTCAATCTATTAGGACGTTTTGCATGTCAGTTAGATGATTCAATTCTTTAGAAGATATTAAAAGTTGATATGTGGCATTATTGTCACTTTCAGTGTTCAAGCTATATGTTTTAATGGTACAGATGTACATCCTTCAGGACAACGGTTCAAGTATTAAAGATAATCCTAATATTTATTGTACGATTGTCCAATAATTTTGAAAATGGAGGGACTGTAAAACAAACAAAATTTAAATAAATGCATGTAATTTCTACAGTTAATGCAATATTTTGGTTAAAGCTTTTTAATCAAGGACGAAAGTTCAGTTATATCTTGATTGCTTCACTTTAAATCCGTTGTAATGGTGTACAGAGAGAAAATGGCTACTGTCCAAATATTTATGGACCTGACTAGATTACTTCTCTTGTTCAATTTTAATTTTAGCTATGAGCAACAATTGTCGGATTATAAAGCATTTTTTTTTAACTTAACATTTTAGTGTTGTGAATTTATGTTGCGTCTTACACATACGATTCTAAAATGAACACAATAATGCTACTAATCTGATAGGATTTAGCTAAACTAGATGTCAACAGATGTCTGTTTCATGCCTATGTCTTGCATTCATATCTCACGGTATGTCATAACATGGCGTGCTGTGCCCCGTGTAGTCAAACCTAGCAAGGCCTACACTCGAGGTTCAGTGGTCATGGTGGACGAGATCATCAATGCCAGCCCTCCAAATTACCGTTTTCCCGAGGCTGGGCTTCGTGTTATGGTGACCAACCACTTCGGACCCAAAACCCGCCTTCGCATGGCCAGCCGTCTCATTATTACCGAGGTGCGTATCACAAGACTTATGTAGAGTTTAAAAACATTTTTTATTTTGAATATAAACGCTACTGTACAGCTACAAGGGGCGGTCATACAATTATTATTGCTGCAAAATTTTTTATGAAAAATGAATTCTTTACATATCCTCAACTTCTATAATGGTTGAGCTGTCTTTGAAGAAACCACCTTCTTAGCTCTTGTGGAAATGTTCCACCTCTGTAATCCCCTCGTCTCGTCTTTGAGACAACTGTCATGAAATGGTTTCTTTAAGTGATGGAAGAGGAAGAAGTCCTCTGTGGAGTAGCGGGCGGGCGGGCGAGGGAGGGAGGTGTGGAGGAGGGGCATGAGGCAGAATTTCATACCACAAGTCAACAGTCATGAATCCCCTTCGTGTTGTTTCTCTTCAAATGCAAGAAATAAATAACAAAAATGTTCATGAACATACTCAATTCATATTTTCCATACAAAATACTTGTACATACAGCAAAGATTTGCAGAAAGTCTACATCATAGTGGGTGAAAATGACAAGATACCAACTTCATCATTTCATGATCAACACAAAAGGTATCATTTATGTACCCATAGGTATTTATTTTATTGATTTTACAATAAATGTTCAGGTGTAGAGGTTAGCACTGTCGCYTTGCACCTCCAGGGTCCGGGTTCGACTCCCGGCCACGTTCTCCCAGTGCTTGGTGGGTTTCCTCCGGGTTCTCTGGTTTTCTCCCACAGTCCAATGACGTGCAAATTAGGCTAACTGGTGTGTGAATGAGTGTGTATGAGTCTGCCTTGCTATGGATTAGCCCCAGCCCACCTCATGCTCTGAGTCTCATGGGGATAGGCTCCAGGCCCCTCGCGACCCTGAATACTGGATAAATCGGTATAGATRATGAGCGAGTGAGTGAATTTGGCAAGAATATTAGAAAAGCTGTTTTGCAGTTGATCTGAAATGTAAGAATAACATCTTAAACATGCGGACATTTACTGCATGATACACATTTAAAAACTTCAAATCCTTATTGTAGGTCAAAAAGCAGACTTGGGCTTGGCACATTGTCAGCGTTTATGCAGTTCCCTTGAAACCCATATCTAAAATTATTAGCATAATAATACGCTAAAATGATGTGGCTTTGTTTTCGTCTTATTCACAGAGGCAGAAGCTGATGAAGGGAGCCAACGGTGTCGAGGTTGCAGTTGTGGATGGAAAGAGTGACATTGAGAATGGGAATGTGCCAGAGGACAAGCCGAGTGAAGAGAAGGATGGAGAACTGACCTCACCCTTCACCATACCAAGTAAGAGAGACATGAGGTAAAAAAAAATAATAATAATGCTGTGATGATGGGTTTTCTCCATGAAACTAGGGAGAAAATAGGATAACAGAACAAAGTTGAGAGTAAAAATTCTCTTTATTTCTCTATAGAATATATAATTCCCTGCTACACTAATGCACTAATCTTTAGTGTTTCACTAGTGCTTGGATGCCATCAAGGTAGAGTACCTGCTTCACGTCTGAAACGCTGGCCTCCCAGGAACTCCTTTAATGCCCCAAACATATTGAAATGATCTGGAGCTAGGTCAGGACTACACGGAATGTGGCAATTCGGGGGGGGGGAGAAAGCTATCCTTCGATTTTCAAGATCAGGAGTTCCACTCGCTGATTGTTCTTGGGAACGCCTCCATTGTGGTCTCAATCACCTCGAACAGTATTGCCATTTATGGACTTRGATGCCTTCTTTAACATGTTTGCACCACGGCTCATCACTGTACTGTGCTTGAAGTCCTCTTACCCCTTTTATGAGACGTTTAATCACAAGTCTCCTTTTAACTTGAACACCCCTGTTATATACATTTTAAATATTTATAGCTTTATCCAGAGGTGACTGTGGCAAGACAGAACTCCCTGAGATGACATGAGGAAGAAGAGGATTGGAATCAAAACGGAACCCTTTCTCATCCGAGTGATCTCACTGACAGATATTTATATTTTTTTCCCCTTTCTATAAAATGCACATGAGCATTTTTATGAGTATAAGCATCAGTCATTTCTGATTTCATTCTAGCTTTGGTGCAGTCCTGGAATGCAAACTGTTGCAAGCCTAATGTTGTCCAATGAAGAACATGAATGGCCATCTTTATGCTTTCTAAGTGGTACCATGGACAGTAACCTCATGGTGACTTTAGCTTGTGCATCCTCAGCCGCAGCGAGTGATTTACAGGTGATGAGATCTCTAATCAGACATACTGTACAGTATGACTGGTTAGGCAAGTGTTTATAAAATGCAAATCAGTTAGACATCACTTACAAGAGATTGTATGTGCCATTGCCATTTATTAATGCAGCTGCTACAGTTTTGTGCATCTGGAGAAGTTGTTTAGCTGATTATAGTGCACTTAAAATTAATGACTAGTGGAACATTTTCTTTAAAGCATACAGCGGGTTGTCTTTTTCTTTTTTCTTTTTTTAATGCACTAAATCATTACTCGCGTTCGCTAATGCCTAAGCAGATCATTTCTATTTACGTTCCTAACAGCCGTGAAGTGACTGCCGTGTTCAGCGTACTGTGTAAATGTTACACCTTCAGTACGCATGACTCTTTGCCAACTGTGGTGTACAACTGGTGAGAATAAGAAATAAAGCTTTGAGTTTCTTTTGAATTGAATGCTTTAGGCAGAAGCTTATGGAGGTCATATTGAGGTCGTCAGCGAGCTGCAAACTCTTGAGCACATTCTGTATTGTAAAGTCTATTTGAGAAACTGATTCACACAAATTTAGGGAAAACCAACAATAATGGTCTCTCAACTAGATCTGGAGAAAGCTGTTTATCGTTCCTGCTTTATCACTGACAAAAGAATCCATTATAGAGGAAAAGCGGACAATAATAGGGAGCGTCACACTTTTTGTTCTCTCTCGCTGGGTCTCTCTTCTATTCCTCACTAAGGAAGAAATGTTTTAATATCTACGTTTAGGGGGGGAAAAAATCTTGAGTTCACCCAAACATAAACTATGGTTGTGTGAAATTTGGCATTTTATTAAAAAATATATTATGGATTTGCTACATGGGGTTTTAAGTAAGATAGCAGACAGTGTATTTAAGCCAGTTTTGTTTTAATAAAAATTTTTGTATAGGGATATAATCTTCTTAGTCTCCTTAATTTAGTCTTTTGAATATGGCTTTTATGCGAAAAAAAAAGTCTATTATAAATGATTGATGTTAACTAAATATTAATTCAGTATGAAATAAACATGTTCAGCCCAAAATCGTTCTTTTCCTGTTGAGTGTGTTATGGCTCCTGTGCAGACGCAAACTGAAAAAGAGAGTAAAAACTGAATGGTTATGGCTGATTGGTGTATATGCACATCATGTGTATATTTATGAGCAGTTCTTAGTACAATATTATCTTCATACTTGTGTAATGATGTATATTTTTTGGTGTGTATTGCATATCTTTGATCTAATCTGTATTTTATTTTATACACGTTATTCTTACTCTCTGCACTACTCTTTGTCTGTCCGTACCTTTTGGATTAATAAAGTTTTCTAACCATCCATCTAGGAACCACTGTGGTCTATCAAGGGACCAGGGAGGCCAGACCATTGTATTTATTCCCATTTTAACCAATATGGTAGGACCTTCGGTCAACATTCATATGGGCATTTACACATTTACGGGCAATGCCAGTTAGCCTAGTCTTTCGAATATGGGAGAAAACCTGGAGTACCCAGAATCAGACTTGCACCCTGGAGGTGCAAGTTGCACATACAAATTTGTAATAAAATTACACTCACCTAAAGGATTATTAGGAACACCCGTTCAATTTTTCATTAATGCAATTAGCTAATCAACCAATCACATGGCAGTTGATTCAATGCATTTAGGGGCGTGGTCCTGGTCAAGACAATCTCCTGAACTCCAAACTGAATGTCAGAATGGGAAAGAAAGGTGATCTAAGCAATTTTGAGCGTGGCATGGTTGTTGGTGCCAGACGGGCCGGTCTGAGTATTTCACAATCTGCTCAGTTACTGGGATTTTCACGCACAAGCATTTCTAGGGTTTACCAAGAATGGTGTGAAAAGGGAAAAACATCCAGTATGCGGCAGTCCTGTGGGCGAAAATGCCTTGTTGATGCTAGAGGTCAGAGGAGAATGGGCCGACTGATTCAAGCTGATAGAAGAGCAACTTTGACTGAA